>PUFA01000625.1:0-139838 GCA_003508835.1 Eonycteris spelaea | reverse complement strand
AGGCAGATAGGGAGAAGAAAATGGAAACGTATAAAGGAAAACCCATTATGTTATCATCAGAATTCTTCAGCATAAAACCTAACAAGCCAGAAAGGAAATGGAATGAAATATTCAAACTATTAAGTGAAAGGAACAACCAGCCAATAATAGGCTGAATAATGTATCCAGCTAAGCTCTTCTTTTCAATATGAAAGAGGAAATAAAGGACCTTTCCAGACATACAAAAAAATGAGGGAATTCCCACTTATACCGGCCTGCATTACAGGAAATACTGAAAGGCATCAGGCTCACCTAAAACAAAATGGTAAAAAAACCCAAACTTAATTAGGAGTAAGGTGGAGTATCAGGCAAAATAGAAGCAGAGGAGTGCAACTCTTACTAAGAACAGGGTATTATAAGCTTAAATAATTATAAGAGAATTTGCTATAACAAGATAGTAATGAATGTTCAACATAAATAGGAACAAATTGAGATAACAATGACTGAAAAAGAGAGGATTCAAAGACCCAAATTCGAAAAGGGGAATGGAGATAAGGCACATGCATGCAGAGGAAAAATGGACGACTATATATATATATATATAGTTATATATAGTTATATATAGTAGTTATATATAGTTATATATAGTTATATATAGTTATATATAGTTATATATAGTTATATATATAATTATATATATATAACTATATAGAACTAGACTTTACATATTCATAATGGTAACCACACACCAAAGATCCAGAACTGAAGTATATAACATAAAACAAGAACCAGAGGAAAATCCTACAAAAGCCAACCAAAATAAAGAAAACAGAAACACAAGTACAAAGAAGCAATGAAAACACTGAGCTACCAGAAAGCAGAATATAAAATGGCTATGAGAAGACCTCATATTTTAATAATCTCCCTAAATGTAAAAAGATTGAACTCACCAATAAAAAGACACAGAGTTGCAGAATGGATAAAAAAAACAAAACAAAACAAAACCCAACCATATGCTGCCTCCAGGAGACACATGTCAGTTCTAAAGACAAATATAGACTCAAAGTGAAAGGGTGGAAAATATTTCAAGCAAAATGCATTCAGAGAAAAGCGGAAGTAGTGGTACTAATATCAAACGAAATAGACTTCAAAAGAAAAAAGGTAAAGAAAGATACAGAGGGACACGTCATAATGATAAAGGGAATCATGCATCAAGAAGACATAACACAGATATTAATATAGACATAGATATTACTATCTATGCCCCCAATCATGGAGCCTCAAAATATGTAAAGCAATTACTAACAGAACTAAAGGGAGAAACATACCAAAACACTATCATAGTAGGGGACCTAAACACCCCATTGTCGGATATGGACGGATTGTTCAAACTGAAAATAAATAAGGAAATAACATCTTTAAATGACACATTAGACCAACTGGACATAATTGACATTGGCAGAACCTTCCATTGCAAAACAGCTGTTTATGCATTCCTCTCTAGTGCACATGGAACATTCTCAAGGATCAGCCACATACTGGGACACAGAGATAGCCTCAACAAAATAAGAGGGTTGAAATCACACCAACCATTCTCTCTAATCATTATGCTTTGAAAATAGAGATCAGCTGCAAAAAGAAAGCAGGAAGAACTACAAATACATTGAGATTAAACAACATACTACTGAAGAATAACTGGGTAGAGAAGAAATAAAAAGAGAGATGAAGAAATACATAGAAACAAATGATAATGACAGTACAACATATCAAACTTTTGGGATATGGCAAAAGCAGTCATAAGAAGAAAGTTTATATTATTACAGGCCTATCTCCAAAAACAAGAACGAGCTCGCATAAACAACCTATCATTTCATCTTTAAAAACTAGAAAAGGAAGAACAAATGAAGTCTAAAGTCAGCAGAAGGAAAGAAATCATCAAAATTAGAGCAGAAATAAATGAAATTGAAAACAAAAAGTGATAGAAAAAATAAACACAACAAGGATCTGGTTCTTTATGAAAGTTAATAAAAATGACAAACACCTGGCTAGACTCACTAAAGAAAGAAGATAAAGGACTCGAATAAACAAAATTAGAGATGAAAGAGGGGAAATTACGACTGACATCACACGAATACAAAGGATCATGAAAGAATACTATGAAAAAGCATATAATAACAAATTTAATAATCTAGAAGTAATGGACCAGTACTTAGAAAAATACAACCTTCTGATACTGAATCAAGAACTGGAAAATCTAAATAAACCGATCAGAAGTATGGAAATTGAACAATTATAAAAACCTACCAAATGTAAAAGTCCAGGACCAGATGGCTTCACCAGTGAATTTTATCAGACATTCAAAGATTTAATACGTATTCTCCTCAAACTCTTCCAAAAAATCATAGAGGAGGCAATACTTCCCAACTCATTTTATGAGGCCAATATTCCTCTGATACCAAAACCTGGTAAAGATAATACAAGTGTACAGATGAAACTTATTAGATTGCATCAACCAATGTCACCATTAAAAAAAAAACCCTATAAATATCAAGTGAGTTTAAGAAAAACTCATATCTAAGGCCATGCCACCTTGAACATGCGGACCTCGCCTGATCTCGGAAGGTAATTAGGGTCAGACCTGGTTAGTACTCGGATGGGAGACTACCTAGGAATACCAGGTGCTGTAGGCTTTAAAAAATGATAAAAGAAAAACTCAAAATATAATCAACACACAAAATTAATCACATATCTATAAACTAGTAATGAAATTAAGAAAATATTTACAGCAGCCTCAACAATTAAACACAATTAAAGAAAACAATACAATTTATGATAGCTCAAAAAGGGACATAATGAGATGTGACTTTAACAAAAAAATAAACATAAAATGCATGTAAAAAACTATAAAATGCTCATTAAGGAAATCTAAGAAGATGTAAAGAAATGGAGAGACATGTCGTGCTCATGGATTTGTAGCATCTACATAGTTAGACAACAATTATGCCCAAATTAATCTGTAGATTTAACACAATTTTAACCCAAATTACAACGGGATCTTTTTTGTATAAAAATCTGATTCTATATAATTTATAGGGAAAATCAAAGGAATAAAATAGCCAAAACAATTTTTAAAAAGAATATATTTGAAGGAATCACACTACTGGAGATTAAGATTTACTTTAGAGTTATCAAGAGAGTGCGATATTGGTGAAGGGATGACACATAGATCCTTGGAAAAGAATGGAGGGTTTAGAAATAGACCAATAGAAACATGGTGAATTATTTTTTGCAAAGGTACAGATTCGATGGAGAAATAACAGTTCTTTTAACAAATGATGTGCATACTAAAATCATAAAGAGATTTTACTATACTTGTTAGAATGGCTAACATAAAAAAAGTATGAAGTACACCAAGTGTTGGCAAGGGTGTGGAGCAAGTAGAACTTTCACATGTTGCTTGTGAGGAAGCAAAATGGTACAGCCACTTTAGAAAATATTCGGCAGTTTCTTATAAACTTAAACTTTTATATACCATGACTATTTATGAGCAATCCCACTGCTAGGCATTTCTTTTGAGAAATTAAAACTTCCATTCACACAGAAACCTGCATACGAATGTTATAGCTGCTTAAGTCATCATCTCCAAAAGTGGAAACCACAAAAATGTCTTTAAATTGGTGAATGGATGAACAATTTGTGATACATCCATACAGTGAAATACTATTCAGAAATGAAACTAATGAACAAGTCCTATATGCAACAACTTGCATAAATCTCAAAGGTGTTAACCTAAGTAAAATAAAAGTCTGTCTCAAAAGATTACATATTCTTTGCATCCATTTACATGACATTTTAGAAAAGAAGAAACTAGATTGAAAGGGAATAGATGAGCCTTTGCCAGGATTTAGGGGTGGGGAGGACTGTGAACTAAAATCAAATATCACAGGGACTTTGGGAGGTTATGGGATTGTTCTGTTATCCTGATTGTGGTGTCATTACAAGAATCTATGAATGTGTTAGTACTCGTAGTATTGTACACACCAACAAAGTAATTTACAGTATGTAAATTTTAAAAATAAATCTTTTTATGTACCCAGGTGAAATGATAAAAATGTAAAAAATGTGTGTGTGTGTGTGTGTGTTTGCTTGCACAGGTACAAAATATCTTTGAAAGAATAAACAACACACTAGGTGGCTAGGATCCAGGTATAAGATGGAAAGATTTTATTGTAACCATTTTGTCTCTTTTTTTGCAATTGTTTTTATATTATTTTTCATATCTTATATTATATATACAAAATGATACATGTAATATACTTATAAATTATAAACAATGATGGTATTATGAACCCTTCTGAACTATCTCTCAAGCCTAGGGCAAACTAATTATTAATAAATTTCCAGCTATGAAATCCTCCCTTGCCTCCTCTCATCACCTACCCTACAGGTAAACACTATTCTTCAATCTGTATGTCTTTCTTTTTAATAAGCATGTGCTTCCTTTTTTTAATTGATTTAAAGTTTTATCTCATTTTATTTTATCTCTTTATGGTTTTAAATTTATATATGTTTCTTATTCTATTTTATACTCCCACTTCTGCTGTTTCAGTGGTAACTTTTAAATATTTATTATAATTATTAACTTAACGTCTTAACTTTAAAAATATATTAATATATGAATATAATATGTTAACCTTTCTCCCAAACAATTCAATTCTGATATCCATCTCTTTCTGAGTTATATATTTTTGTTCAGAATCTTTGAATCACTATTTTTTTCAATCCCACAACTCAATCCTGATTATTATGTTTTCATATATAAAATGTTTTTAGGTTGACATACATTTTTATCATTTTATTTGTTTTCCATTATTTCTAGCTTTTCAAACCATCCTTCTAGGATGATTTCCTTTTATTCTGAGGTGTAGCCTGTAGGGCAGTAGTTTTCAATCTCCTCTGGACATCAGAAACACTTTAGGAAGATTTAAATATATATATTCCTGACCTCACCCCTAGAGCTTTAGATTAATTTTGGCTGGGATAGGGCCCAGGTATTGGTGTTTAAAAAAAAAAAAAGACAAAGGCTCTCCTAGTGATTTTAATGGGGACCCAGAGTACCATATTTATTATATTATTTTATCGCTTGTCTTCTTCACTAAAATGTAAGTTCCAAGAGTGTAAGGATTTTTTCACTCCTTTCTTTATGTATGTATCTATATTGCCTTGAACAGCGACAACCATGCAGTAGTTGAACAACAAATATTTTTGAGTGAATGAAAGAAAGTGATAAGAAAGGATAGATGAGAGAAGCAGAGAAGAGGAGTAGTTGTCTGGTTTTGGTTAAGGACTGGAAGGAAAAGTCAGCCAGGTTTCATGAAAGAGAACATGTAAGCTGACTTTTGAAAGGTGAATATGAGTTAGCAGAGTGTGAAAGCATAGAGATTTGAGATCTTGGTGTACTTTCTAAATTATAAGCAGTTATGTGAGACTTGGACCTAGGGTGGGGGAGGCTGAGTAATGAGCCATGAGGCTAGAGAGAGTTAGGCTATCAAGGCTTTTGTATAGCATGGTAAGAAGTTGGGGTTTAGGGAGAAATATGAAGGGTCTGAAATAAAATAGTGATCCTAGTGACTAAGAGAAGTGGTTGAAGTCTATAAATGTTATTCATACATCACCCTTTTAGTGAGCCCTTCTGTAATGGAAACATCCCCCTCCCCATGTACATTGATATTGTACTTACCTGCTTTGTTTCTTCATAGCACTTGTCACCTTTTAGCATGTATTTTCTTAAATATTATATTATTTAACACAAAAATGTATATCCTTTGAAGGCAGGGGTTTTTGTCCAATTTAGTCATGGGTCTACCCTCAGGGCCTGGTGCATATTAATTGCTCAATAAACAATTTGTATGGCATGGAGGGAGAAAAAATGGCAGTGTTTCAATGCCTCTGGGTTTCTGGTAATCCACTGGCTATTTTTTTTCCAGTTCATTTCCCAAATGCAATTAATTCTTAATAGCATAAGCTCCAAATTTTCTGTATCTATTCACTGATTACCACAATATCCTCTAAACCATTCTCTCTGCCTCCAGATTGTACCAGTATAATACATTTTCTATATTTTGGTTTAAAATATCACTATATACTTTCTTGCTTAAAATTTTTTGGTTTTCTGTTTTCCTCATAATTAAACTCAAACTCCATAACATGGAATGCAAGGTCCTTCCTTCTCAGGCCTTTTCTTATATCCAATCTCTCCTCTCATCATGGCTCCTTCCATACTATACTTCGACTCCACTGACATTCTTCCCTGCCATTCATCCATTCAATTATTTATTCAACCTTAAACAAGTCTTTATCGACCACCCTCTAGAGACAGGTTTATTTTAGTATTTTAGTGTTCACCAGTCAATGGGATAGCTGTAATTCCTACATTGTCTTCTCTCCTCTTTACTGATTATTATTGTCATGTGATAGTGATGCTGGCTGTTTATGTGTTTGTTTCCCCTGCTGTTTGGAGGATGTTGAAATGCAGAACTGTGTCTTATTCTTTATATGAGCAATATTAGGAACAGAACCTTACACCGAGTGGTTGTTCAAATCTATTGGTTAAATGAAAAGGTATGTCAAATGTTGAAATGTACTATAAAAATATTAGCAAAAGGAAGGAACTTGTGCGGGCCCCTGTCATTGCCCTGGGCACATTTTGGTCATTTATTTATTCGAAAAAAAATCAATAATCACCTATTGCATGCTAGCTCTTATCTCTTTAAATGTCACTTTTAGCCCCTACACTGAGGGCCCCTAGTGCAATGCCTCTGGGTGTAGCATAGTGTTTGAGATACAGTAGGTGCTCAGTATGTACTTGTGGACTGACTGAAAATAACCACAAAATAAAAGAAGAACTGGGGTCCAGGTTTTGGGACCAGGATTGCATTCTGTAGGAAGTGGCAATAGGTAATTCGATGTTGAACTTTTAATCATAGTAAGGATTACTCTTATTACTGTACTGAAACTTTTTGTAAGTTTTCATTTTCTTCATTTTGTTTTTTGAGGAGGAGGGAGTATGTAAGTATACAAGAATGCTTTCTAAATGAGTTCACTTTTATTTATTTGGAAATTTGAATATGGTGTATAACTCTTTGGAAACCTGTCCAAGACAAAAATGATTCAGATTTAAGAAAAAAATCTTAAAATCGAAGTATGCCACTAATAAAAATGAACTCATCCCCTGCAAAATGGTATGCCAGTAAGCTGGTATAGTAAATATGTGACTGTAGACATCTAAGAGTTAAGGGACTAAGGGTAAGGGAGGTATTTTAAAAGCTGGATCAACAAGGCTAGGTGACAAATTGGATACGCTGGATTTGGCGGAATACTGCAGTTCCTGGGAGGACGAGAATTAGGATTTGGAAAAAAAAAAAAACGTTTACTGATTTCCAGCCTGTTTACATTTCTATCTATATGCTGATCTGGTGAGAGAACCAATGAGCTAAAGCATTGCAAGAGCATGCCAGAGAGGCACAGGAAGTTGCCTGGAGTGAAAGTGGGGGGAACGTGGGTGGCGGCAGACACTAAAGCTTCCGCCAAACAAAAGAAAATAGCACTTCCGGTCACACACCCATCGTCAGGCCACGGCTTTCTTCGTCAAGGTGAGTGCAAAGGAAGGGAGTGGTAATTCTCACAAGTGAATCCCCAAACGTTGCCAGAGAAGCTTTCTCCTTGCTTCAGGGTGGAAAGAAGAATTCATCCCTAGAGTATGAAGGATGTTTCTGACGCTCGCGGTTATAATCGCCTCACTATCTCCTAATCCTCTGGAGAATGCAGGCCGTTTCCACGCCCCCTTCTGACTCTTGTGGTCCTTTTATCTATCCTTGTTCTTCACCTCTTCTTTTTATCTCCCATCCTCTTCCTGAGCTTTCTGAGCCTGAGTCACTCCCTCTGCCACAGATTTCTTTCCTGTCACTTACTCCTACCTTTCGCTCCGCCCCCTTTAAGCCTCAGAACTTTTTGTAATCCCCTTTCCGCACTTTGCACCAACATTCTTTCTTTTTACTCCCTCTGACCCCAATATTTTACACCCCTGGAAGGCTTATCTCTCCTGTTCCCATCCTTCAGAGGCCAGTGAATTATATACTTTACAAAATCAAATGTGACTTCAGTTTCAAGGTCAAGGTGATTTTCTTTTAAAAATAAGAAAAAACAAATTTTAGAGCCCTAAGAGACAAAAGGATGTGTTCAAATTATTATGTCGTTTTATTTATATTTTTACTCTAAACAAAATTACACATCGGATAGTGCTCTGGTTTCAGTCCTCTACTCATAACATTTTTTAAAATTTTAAATTGTGGCACAGAACTGAATCTCCACTGTGTAATAGAGTGGCAAGCATAGCAGGTTTTGCCTATAACCTGGTGTCAACTTCCAGAAGGTGGAAGCTTTCCCATCCCTTTTAGAACCTCTCAGAACAGAAATGGTTGACAGATATAACATCCAATTACAGATGTATTATTTCATGAGTTGGGTTTATTATGCAAATACTTTTCTGGTCTCTGGCAATACTATTGAACAGCAAGCTGGCAGATTTGTTAAAAGATTTTTCCTAGGAGCTTTGCAAGTATCTATTTTGATGCATTGTGAACAGCCTTCTTTTCCCATTTGTTGCAATGTGAAATGTATTTTTCTGTTTAATTTATCATGCGTAATTTATCCTGTGAGAATATTAGTGATCACAATTTACTATTTCAATTCTTTACCCAAGAGAAGGGAAATGATTATTAAATTTATAATGAAGTTCAGGGTTTTTCAGGCTCTAAAAGGGAATTTAACCAAGTATTTCCTTGAACAAACAGTTTATTACTTCCTCCTCTTGTAAGTAGTGTAATAAGAGGTAATTCTTTTTTTTCTAGGCCAGGTATAATTTTCGGTTTAGAATAAACAATGAGGCAAAGGTATTATGACACTAAAACACTTAGGAACTTTTTCAAAGGGTATTACTGATGTCTCTTATTCTCATTTCAGATCGTAATTACACAAGCTTTAAATATCATCACACTGGCTTCAGCCCATTGTGCATCCATCCATCTGTTTATTCAATAATTTTTTATTAAATAACTTTATGTGCCAGACAGTGTTCTGAGCATTGAGGGTCAACAGTGGAAAATAAAAACAAACAAAAAAATCCCATAAATTTGAAAATGTCGTGTTTCCTTTTTATTTGTCTCAAGATAGTTTTTGATTTCCTGTTTGATTTCCTTTTTGCGTCATTGGTTGTTTAATAGCTTGTCGTTTAGTCTCTATGTATTTGTCTTTCTAGTTTTCTTCCTGTAATTGATTTCTAGTTTCGTGCCACTGTTGTCAGAAAATATTTCAGTCTTCTTGAATTTATTGAGGTTTGTTTTGTGGCCTAATATATGATTTATGCTGGAATATGTATACTTGAAAAAAATTATATTCTGCAGTTTATGTATGAAATGTTCTGTAAATGTTTAAGATGATTTTGGCTAATGTGACATTTAAGGCCACTATTTATTAATTTTCTCTCTGAATGATCTACCCATTCATATGAGGGGTATTAAAATATTATTGTATTGTTGTGAATTTCTCCTGTTATGTCCATTAATATTAGCTTTATATATTTAGGTGCTCCTATGTTGAGTGCATAGATATTTATGATATGTCCTCTTCTTGAATTGACTCTCAAAAACAAAGTCTTTTAAACTATAGCTGAGAGACAGACAATGAATGAATATATAATAAATATGTAATAGGTTGTGATGGGGAGGGGCTGTACTATTTTAGATTGGATAGTCAGGAGGGCCTCCTGGTAAGGTGACATTTGAGCAGAAACCTAGAGGAGGTGAGGGCATGAAAACAGGATATACCTATATTAGTGTCATTTGTTCGCTTTTGTTCTTACATTCCCCACCCACCCATGGTCACTTTTCTGCATAGCATTAATGCAACACTGCATACTCAGCTAATCTAATCCATCAACATAAATTCCCTATAGTCTCTTCCTCTGGTTAGCTAGCTTCTTCCTACCATTTAGGTGAATTGTCAGTTACCAGCCCCTCTAGGGAGACATAGCTCTATCTCCATTCTCAATTTATTTCTTTGTGGAGCACTGTGTGCTGTCCTATAGCATATTTGCTTACCTCTCCCATTGCTCTTATCACTGTGTCTTCATAATATGTTGCCGATAGATGTTTGGTATGGTAAATGGAAATGAATTCAGTGCTTGTTTGTAACAGACAAGCTTTTAAATGTAGTTGGCCACCTAATGTTAAAAACCGCCCTCTAAGGTCAGTATTATCATTGCCATTTTACTAATGATAAAAAGCAAGACTCAGGTGGATAGTTACTTGCTAAATGGTAGTGGAATTCATGGAGTTAAGGTCTATAACAGAGGTCCCCAGCCCTTGGACCGCAGACTGCAGACCAGTACCAGTCTGTGGCCTATTAGGAACTGGGCTGCATAGCAGAAGGTGAGCTGTAGGGGAGTGAGCAAAGCTTCATCTGTATTTGTAGCTGCACCCCTGTGCTAGCATCACTGCCTCAGCCCCACCTGAGATCATCAGACATTAGATTCTCATAGGAGCACTGGTCCCTTGTGACAAAAAGGTTGGGACCACTGGTCTATAAGACACTTATTCCTGGTTCTTTCTTTTTCTCTGTCTCTCTCTGTTAATGAGAATAGAAACTATGTAGAATGTCTTAATATTTTATAGGATATAATCTGGATATGGAAATTTCACTTTTTAAAGTTCACTTTCACAAGTCAGACTATATCAAGTGCTTGAATTACTTCCTAGTTATAAATATTAAGAGTTGAGAGGCATGATGAATTTTTTTAATTGACCATTTTCTAATAAAAATTTAAACAATAAGTTGAAGGAAGAGTAAAGTGAATACTTGTATACTCTGAATCTAGATTCAGCAATTGTTAATTTTTGCCCTGTTAGCTTACTTGTTCACTCAATTGCTCACTCTACCCATATATCCATCTATCCCTTTTTTAATTGAGGCATAATTTTTTATCTATATTTCGATCTATCAATTTTGGCTGAACCATTTGAGATTTACAGGCATTATTTTTAAGTAATGTTATGTACATGCAGAATAGTGCACAAATCATAATTGCACAGCTCAAAGCATTTTAACAACATAAACATACTTACATAACCACCATGGAGACTGAGAAATAGGACACAATCAGTATCTGAAAGACCTTGAATATATTGTCTCCCAGTCATAGCTAAACTCCAAATTAATGACAATCCTGGCTTCTATCACTGTATAATTTTTTCCTGTTTGGTATTTTATAAAATACAATAGCATAATATACATTTTTTGTGTGTGTCTAACTTTTTTGGCTTAAGATTTTGTTTTTGAGATTCATCCATGTTATTGGGTTAAAATAGAAGTTGCTATAGAACTTGCTATGTTATTTAGTTATAATTACTTCATGCTCATTAATATATATTCCATCCACTATGTGAATATACCACAATAGATGAGCATTTGGGTTGTTTCAATTTTTGGCCTGCAGACAGTACTGTAAACATTTTAGTACATGTCTTTTGTTGATATATGCACACACATTTCTGTTGGGCATATACCTAAGAGTAGAATTGCTAAATACAGGTTACCTATATAGTTAACTTTAGTAGATAAAGTGATAGGACTTAAAAACTCAGAAGAGAAAATTTTAAGAGTTCCAGTTGTTCAGAATATAGTCAGCACTTGTGATTATCTTTTCTTTTTAAGAGAAAAAGCAGCCATTCTGGTGATTATAAATGGTATCTCATTGTGTTTTAATTTGCATATTTCTAATTGATTTTCAGATGATCTTCCTATATATTAAGGATGTGAATACTTTTTTAGATTTATTGCAATTCTTAGTTGCTTGCATTTTCCATTTATTAATGGTGTCTTTCAATGAACCAAATATCTCAATTTTAATATTGTTTGATTCATAGTCTTCCCCTTTATGGCTAGTACTTGTTTGTCCTGGTTAAGAAATCTTTATCTTTCTCCAGGTCACAAAGATATTTTTCTATGCTGTGTTATTGTTTAATCTCTCATTTATATTTATAATTAATTTGATTTTTGTGTATGTAGCCAGGATAAGTTATGGGTGTGGTTTCAAGGCCCATTTCTTTTGTCAAAATGGACATCCAGTCAACACCATACCACTTATTGAAAAGATTATTCTTTCCCTCCTATAGTGTCATCTTTTCCATAAATTATGATTAGGTTGTATATGTGGGTTTGTTTCTGGATTCTGTTCAGTTTGGTTTATTTTTCTCCTTGTATGAGTACCACTGTCATAATTAATGACTTTATAATAAATCTTATGTATGGTCATTAAGTTCTACAGTTTTGTTCTTTTTCTTCAATAATGCCTTGTTTATTCGTGATCTTTTGAATTTCCATTTCCATTTTAGAATCAGCTTGTCAACTTCCACAAAAATTCTTCTTGGCATTTTAATTGAGATATCATGTACTAGATCATTTGGAGGAGCACATATTATGGCACTGCACCCTTAAATATTTCAGATTCAACTCCTAAATTAGAAACATTTTGTAAATAATTTAATCACCATGATTTCACAAAAAATAATAATTTCTTAATATCATCTAATATTTAATCTATTTTAATTTTTTCCCCAACAAGCTTTTTATACTTGTATTAAAACTATCATCAACAAGAATAATATATTTTATATTTGAGATTTATTGTTGTTTCTCTATTTTATTGAACTATGGATATTTATATCTTAGTACTTTTAAATTTATTTCAGTAATTATTTCTTCTGATATTCAAACTGTTCAGTCTGGAAGGGGCGAGTTGCTCCCCTTCACATTGGCCTCTGCCTTTTTTCTTTATTAGTGAAATTTTCAAATAGATTTTAAGTAGAAACTGGTAAAGTAAACATGCACATATCCATTCCTGAGCTTCAACAATTAATACCATTTTGCCAATTGTGTTTGAATCTTTTCACCTCAACCACTTTTTCACTGCTGTATTTTAAAGCAGTCCCAGATATCATGTCATTACACAGGTGAATAACTGATTATGCATCCCTAGCTCATAGGTGCATTGTATTAAGTAACCACTAGGCATTTATACTTAATAAGATTAACAATAACTCCTTATATCATCTAATACTCTTCATATTCAAATTTATGCCTTTTTACAGTAGCTTTGTTAAATTTGTATCTAAGCCAGGGCTGTTTATCGCCATTGGATATTTTCTCTTAAGTCTCTTTTCCTGTAAAACCTATAGCAACTTCTATTTTAAAGACCATTGATTTATTAGAGAAATGAAGTTATTTGTCCTGTTGACAAATGGATTTGGATGATTGCTTCCTTGAGGCTGCATTTGTTTTCCTAGCCCCATGTTTCCTGTTCACTGACATTTAGAACTAGGGGCTTGATTGGATTCAGTTTCAGTTATTTTCTATCGGAAAGGATCATTTCAGGCAGTGATATGCACTTTCTGTTGTATTTCATGATGTCCAGTTTTACCTTTTTAACTGATACTGAGATTGATTTGTGTTTTCAGGTGTTGTTGGCCTGATCCTCCATTGTGGTGTCTCCTACCAAACTTTCTCTTGTTGGGTTTAGCAGCCATTGAAAATAATTGTATAGATTCATTATTTCAATAGTGGTTGAAAAATAGTATTCTAATTCTGTCAATCCTTCTGCAATTATTAGGTGGAATTATTTTATAAAAAAGACTTTTCCTTATAGATCCTTTTTTTTATTCTGAAATATATTTCATGAAAAGATTCAGTATAAATGCTTCTTTCTTTCATTTATCAATTTTCAGAGTAATGAGTTGGTTTCCTAGAAACATTCATTGTTTTCTTTAATAACATTTATTGTTTTCTTTAATAATAACATTAAGAGTTCATGGATTTTTATGTATTTAATGTGTATCTATTGTGATCTCTCTCTCTCTTTCTTTTAAGGCTAGGTGACCTTTGGCTGCCCTCACAGATTGCAAGGACCCTGTCAGTTTACAATCCCTTATTTTTTATGCTTATAGCACCTGGTCTTCCTAGATGGTCTCCCATCCAAGTACTAACCAGGCCTGATCCTGCTTAGCTTCCAAGATCAGACAGGATCGGGCTTGTTCATGGCTGTAGACAATGATCTTTTTTAATGCTCAAATTGTGTCATCTAGGACCTTTTTCTATTTGCCTCCTGTATCCTCTTTACATGATCTCATTAGGTCTTGGATTCCTTGCTTTTTTTGTTCCCCCTCTTTAATTTCCTTCCCCCTCCCACTTCCACCCCTGTGGGTGGAAGGCAACATCTATGGATGTTGCCTTCTCCCCTTAAGAGCTGGATCTCTGAAGGCTGGTTGTCTCCTCCCACATGCTCTCAGCCCGCACCCAGGGCCTGGTGAACCCAGTGCACTCAGGGGGCCTGGCACACCAGGGTATTGTCTGTGGCTCCACCTGGGGCACAAACCCAGGACCTTCTGTGTGTAAAGCAGACATGCTAACCACTACACTATGGAACCACCCAGCTTCCTTGCTTTCTGACACAAGATATTTATATTCATCATGTACACTTCCTGCCCACACCCTGGAATCAGCCATTTGTGGGAATCATAAATTCTTTCAGTAGGTATTGGTACTTAGAAAGCAAGATGTGAGTGCTCAGGGATTGTTATTTTTTAGTGCCCTTTAGTTTCCTTTTCCTCACTATTTTGAATACATTTGAATGGCTCCACCAGCATTCCATTGAAAATTAGCTAACCATGGCTGTCATTTGTTTCTGTAGTCATTCATTTAGCAAAAATTTATAGAACACTTATTAATATGTATCAGGTCTTATGCTGGGTACAGGGATATGAAGGTAAACCTGACTGGTTTCCTGTCCTCGATGAAGATCCATTATAGTGGAGATATGAGTAAATAAACAATGTCTAAAGAATATGATCAGCACTATGGTAGGCATAGCTAAATGGGGGGTGACAGGCTGTGGGAACACAGAGAAAGCATCTGAAATTGCTTTAAAAAGAGGAGATAATGCGTGATATTTAATAAATAGAAGAGATATGAAGGTAGATGAGCTATGAAAACTGAAAGAGGTGGGAGGATCTCGATGTATTCAAGGGAAGGCATCTATGTAGTTGGTTATAACTAGAACAGTTTTATATAGGGGAGGAGAGACAAAACTGAAGGATGGATAAAGGTCGGGATATTGAGAGCCCCAAAGGCCAGGCCAAAAAACAGATTTCACTCTGAAGACTTTGAGGAAGAAGTAATGGAATTGTCTTAAGCAAATGAGATATGCAGTCTCCCTTGTGATGTATGATGAGACATTGGGAGGCAGATGGGAGTCGGGCAGTAAGGGACTGGTAAGGATGAGAGAGGTATAGCTGTCCAAGAGAGATACTGTCATGTTACACTATGTGTGTATGTGAGTGGTGTGTGGGAGAGTTGTATGTGTGCATGTATTTGTGTTTGATAATGTTAAAATATATGCAAATTATAGATATATGTACACACACGACTCTTCCATATACCACATGACTCTTGCACACATGTATACACACACATAAGATGCAGAGTAACATGACATTATATACATATGTAATATATTATATATATATATATAAAAATAAGAGATCTGTGCATACACATGTACATATTGTTGCATGTCTATAATTCTGTATGTGCATGTATATTCAGGGTTGTCTCATTGCCACAAGTCTAAAATAGCCAATATTTCAGTGGAGAAACATTTCCCAAGGAAAGCAAAGAATGGGAAAGGGTTAAAGACTCTCTCCTTGACCAAACTTTAGTCATGCTCCTTTGAGCCCTCTTTTCAGCTAAACCTTATCCCTGGGCACTGTCTTTGGCTTGCCAGTTTTAGAAAGAATCTTGATAAGTCAATTTACTGAGAATCCCCCCACCCTTAATATCTGATCACCTTGGTCTGCCTTCAGCAAGAATCCTAAGTCAGTTTATCAAGAGTCTTCCTATCCTTAAGGTCTCTCCTTTAAGTAATTTTCTATCCACTGACTCCTCCCCCACCAAAAATATGTGCTCCTTGGCTATAAATCTCAGCTTTCTTTACTGTATTCAGATTTGATTTTAATCTCTCTCCCCTTTTGCAATAGTCTTGACACCTATCACAATAGGCCTTAAAAGTCTTTCCTACCATTTTAACGAGTGTTGAAATATTTTTTTTTCTTTAATAGGCCACATCAAAACTTTTGCTTATTATGCTCTTCCTCTTCAAAGCTCCACCAGTTGGCACAGAGGCCCAGTTGTATACCTTTGAGTAATCTGAGAATTCAACTTCCTCCTCTTCTTCCTGGGATTTAAGAGTATGAAGGAAAATGAGAAGATTGCTCAGCTTCTTCCCCAATTTAGAATGTAGCTTTAACAGTTGTCTCTGGGAGGGTGGAATGATGATTGAAGATGCTTACTTCTTTTCATGTGTTTCTCTGTGCCAGGTACTTGTATACTAATGAGCATGCATTGCATTCATTTTTTAAAACTATTATCTTGAACTTTTTAATATAAAATATGAAATTTCTCTACATGGTTACATAAGATGTGGACTGAGAGTTCTGTTAGATGAGGGTTTTAGGGGAAACCTGGATAGTGAATGTATATGGATCAATGTTGGCAAAGGCTAAAGTGCAGAGGGCCAATAATATAATTGGTGAAAGTGTTGGTGAAGTGAGTGTAGACTATCATGTCAAGAGTCTTGTCTATGAAAAGTAGAATAGATAACAGGTGGTATGTGTGTGTGTGTGTCTATATATATAGAGAGAGATTGGAACATGTTTATATGTTCTTCAGGGGAGGAGCTGATAAAAACAGAGAGGTTGAAAAATAGGAGAGAAAGAAGATAACTGGAGAAGCAAGATGTGAAAAATATGTGGAAATATTGACCATGAACAAGAGAAAGGGCATCACTTCTGATGTTGGAGTTAAGGAGAGTCAGAAAAACATGTTTTGGGGGTTTGGGAAAGGCAAGAGATTGAGGGAAATTCTTTCTTAGTGCCCCTAAATTGCCCATGAATAAGGTAGTACGGACATTCTGGAGTGTGAGAGGAGATGGCCAGGTGCCAGAGGAAAAAGGAGGAAGGTTGCAACCTTGTTTAGGAAATGCGAGAGAAGAGATGGGCATTAATGGACACCTGTCTGAGTTGGAAATACGGTGTTTTTAGTTTTTTCCTTTTCTAGGTGTGCTCAGCTGCCAAGAAGTGGGATAAAAGAAGACAAACATTGAATTTGATTTTAGACTTGTGAATACAGTGGCAGTGATTGTGGTTGGTGGAAGGTTTGAGGGGCTAAGTAGGTTGTTGAGGTTACTGATGAGATTTGATCAGGTTGTAGAACATGGCATCTAATCTCATCATAGAAGAGTGTATTCTCAGGAGGATTGTAGGGAACCAGAGAAAGACAAGCTGTGTGAATATGTGGGTGGGTGTGGGGGAAGTTGTATAGAGGTGTCAAAGCCCAAAGAGTGGATGTTTAAAAAGTGAATGGCAGACAAGACATTGCAGTCAGAGTAGAATATTAGAGCTTAAGATTTCAGAGGAGAAATAGTTCTGGATGATGACAAGGTTCAGTGAGTGGGTAAGTTGAAGAAGAGAAGGTTCAGGAACCGTGAAGCTGAGGTGATGGACAAGTTAGCCATGGGATCATCAAATATAGTGGGAAAGATAGGGTGTAAGAGAGGAGAGTAAGGCGAGGAAGGTGCTATATTATGTAGAATGGGTGAATATAGCTGAAAGGCAGACGGTATGACAATCAAAGAAGAGATTTTCATAGCAGGGAGGAAGATTTAGGGAATGGAAGAAGCAAGCACCAGAATGAGTAGTTGCCATTAACCAGTTTTGTAGCAGATCCCTTGGATGGCCCTCTATTGGTTTCAACTTTGTGTCTGCTTCACATTTTTTTTTTCCAGTAACCAGGAAAGGACTGAACTGGTGCTAAAATCTTGAATGTAAGTAGAGCTAAGATAGCATTCTATATCGATTCCTATAGTTGGAGGGAGTTGAACAACTGCCCTTAGCAACTTTAAGAGAAATGATACTGCTGATAGGACCCTGGCTTGCCCAGGTATCCCTTTCCAAGAATCCTATTGCAAACAAATGTGGATAGCCAGTTTCCATAGCTTTTACAGAAAAGGGTGGATGCTTTTTATATTACATTGTTCCTCTTCTCAGAAAGATTGAGAACATATGCTGCTAGGGAATGCTTTAAAGGAGTTCCATTGGAAGGCCTTGGATTCATTCTTTTTTAAAAAAATTGCTTTTAAATTGTGCAGCATAACAAAAATACCAAAAGTTGCATAAAATGTAAATGTACACTAAAATGAATGATTATAAAGTAAACCCCCATGAAAGAACCTTCCAGGACCAAAAAGAGAACATTTCAAGTTACCGAGAAGCCTCCAGTCTTACCCCTGTCCCTCTCCCAGAGGTAACCATTTATCCTGACTTTGCTTTTATGGTAATCACTTCTTTGAGTATACAGACACACATGCACTACACACCTATTTATGCACATTGCTGTTCATTGACATTTGGATTGCTTTCCGTTTTTGGCCGTTGTGAACACTGCTGCCCAGAACATTGTTGTACATGTCCCCTGTTGCACATGTGCACGAATTTCTCTAAGATGTATATCTGGGAAGAGATTACTTGGTAATAGTTGGTGCATATCTTCAACTTTACTTGATAAATGAAAAAAATGATATCCTAAAGAATTGCACCAATTTTGACTCCCACTAAAAGCATATGAGGATTCATATCTTGGTTCTTTCTTCTCCAGTCTTGAGGCCAGAAAATTACGGGTTGGAGATAATTAGGGTTAGCCAGGACCTGTGATTTGCTGTGGCTTTGGGGGAATTGGTAATTATTTCACATTTCTCCCAGAACAATTGCCCGTAGCCACTTCAATGGGCTTCCATCAGAGAACCTTGGTTTGGTACTTTCTCAGAATCTCAAAGCCTAAGAATTGGGCCCAGAATTGAGTGTGGCTGCCCAGCCTCTGAGGCCACTTGAGAATTCAGGAGACTGGGTTAGCATCCTACAATGCCCCTTTTGTGGAAGGTCCAAACAATTGAATTTAGCAATTAGCCATGGGTTCTGTAGGTGAGCTCTGACTCAGCTATGTCTTCTTCAGACTCAAGGCTCAAGAACCAGAACCAGGAGGTGATCAAAGATAACCAGCATCTGTGGAGGCAGAGTATAAAGACTGGGCAGGAGGCGCTGTGTCTTTGGCGAGTTCTTGAACAACCATTTTTAGCCAGCTCTGAGGAGGGTGCTGGATTGTTCTTTTCTTTCCCAGAGTCTTTCCCTTAGGGAGTCTTCCTTAAGGAGGACTCTGGCTTGTTTATTTCTTTCCCAGAGTCTCAAAGACCAAGAACCTTGGCTGGTTTATTCCTATGGCCAACTAGAAGTGAAGATGTCTGGGTTAGCTTCCTAGAACTTCATCTGATATTTGTTTGTTTATGGCACACTGTTACTAACGTGAATTTTGTAGAAATACATTTGTAGTGATTAAAAGTTGTCTATGAGTTCATCAACTTTTGGAAAATTGACAAAATGTTCTATATGGAAATGTGAAATGTTATATATATGCATTATTGATTTTTTAAAGCCAATGGAATAATAATTCCAAACTTTAATAAAAGTATTTAATGTACTTCTTGGATCTGACTATTTTTTTTAGTTATTTAGCTAATATTAAAGCATATTTACAATTAGGAAATGCTTATTTCATGTTTTAGTTCACTGTTTCTTTTTACTATTGTTATTATTTTTGCTTTCTCTACGCATGTTGAGAATTTGACTTCAAAATGTCTTTGAAAACAATGGTATAATTATTATGGCTCTTCATTTGATATTCTTTCATCCTTTGGCTACTATTTGTGTCAGGTCTTTTGATGATCCAATGGCAGTCCCTTACATACTCACAAGGCAAAGTTATTCTAGAAAACATGTTGTCTTTCTTTATTAGTAATTGGACACTACACTAATCCTGTTACTTTTACATGTTGTATTCTGTTCTTTATCACGTGGCAACCCACCTGATAATGTCCGTGTGACAAATATTGTTTATTTGGCATATCAGTGTGCCTCAGCTTACCAATGGGGAATTTTGGGATCAGGGGTGTGGGAGAATCATCAGGCTTAGGAGAGAACTATCTCATTTATGACTACGAAGTGAAGGAGATGTTCTATAGATCAATGAAGGGTATGAGTGAGCTTATTTTTCAAAGCGGGGGATTCTAGAGGTCACAAAGGAAAAACTCTAGGTAGGAAGGAATGTAGTGAACCTATAGCTTCAAGAGAAAATGAGTATGGCTTCCTACTGTTCATTCCCTCTCTTTGTCTACTTGGCTATCAGAATATTTTCCCAGGATCCTGGCAGGTAAGAAGTATGAGTGAACAAAGGAGGAAGTCAGAAGGTGAGAGAAGGAACTGTACACAATCTGAGAATGTCAGAAGTGCTAGGATACCAGTGGGCAAGATAGATTGATAAGAAGCCTAGAAAACTTAGATAGACCATTAATTAATTTATTAATTAAATCAACCAATAAGTAAGTAAAAATGTAGTAATCTAGACTCTGCTGGATGATGAGGACACACAGTTGAATTAGATGTATTTTCTAATGACTCTGGTGGGTGAGATATATACAGAAGTTGTAACAGGGAGTGCTGCGATGGAGAGACCAGGGTGTGGTGCTGTCAGTAGAAATATGGAGGAGAGTCCTCTAACCCATTCTAAAGGCTCAGGGAAGGCCTCCTGGAAGGCAGCATGTTAAGAATTTAATTTTGCATAGAAGTAGCCACTAATGTGGCCGTGGATGAGAATCCTCTGAGTGGGGACCAGAGAGCAAACTGTCATTTAGAGTATGTATAATAGCTGCTGGATACATCATCTATCCTTGCATTTTGGAAATACCTGAATAAATGGGCAGTTGAGAGGCCACTCTATGATCTAGTAGAGCTAGGGAAAGGGGGCAAGTAGAAAGGAATAATTTCATAAATTGTTAAATTTACATATACTATTGATTACTTTAGCTCTCATGGAAGAGCAGCTTCTTCTGTTTTCCCCCAGTATGCCATGAAATTATTATCATTTTCTATATGTTCCATGTGTTTTTCATCTTGTTTAAGGGATCTTTTTTTTTAATGCCCACAGCACCTGGTCTTGCTAGGTGGTCTCCCATCCAAGTTCTAACCAGGCCCAACCCTGCTTAGCTTCCAAGATCAGACAGGATTGGGCTTGTTCAGGGTGGCGTGGCCGTAGAAGGGATCCTTTTACCTTGGTTTCATAAAGGTGTTCTGTATTCTCCTGCAAAATTTTTATGATTTTTTCACAAATCAGTTTATGGTCCACTTGGAATTTATTTTTTTTTATTATATGATGTAGAGATCTTCATTTTTTATGGATGATTAATCAGTAGCTCCAGGACTGTTTAATAACTAGTCTAGTATTTCTCCACAGATTTCTAATCCTGTCTCTGTAATACACCAGGTTGTAATATGTGTCTGCTTCTAGACATTCTATTTTGTTCCATTGGTCTATTTGTCTACCTCTATACTAATACTATACTGTTAATTATTATAGCTTTGTAACGCATCTTCATATTTGGTAGGGAAAGATCCCTTCCTTGTTTCTCTCCCTCAAAATTATATTCTTTGCCTTTTTTTATATGAATTTTAAGATAAGTTTAATATGGTCTGTAAGAAACACTGAAATTTTGATTAAGACTGCATTTTATTTATAGATTATAGAGACAGAAATGGCACCTATACAATTAAATATCTTTAAGTATTTTTTATGTCTTTGAAAAAAGTTTTATAATTTTCTCCGTAAGGGTCTCACACGTATTTTGTTAGATATATTTCTGTGTACCTGATAGTTTTTGTTGCTATTGCTAATATTTTTAAATTACATTTTGTAAGTGTTTGTGACTGATATATGGAAATGCTTGGTTCTGATATATTGTTTTTATTTTTATTTTTATTTACTTTTATTTTCAATTTTTTTTTCTATTTTCTAATTAAAATAGTTAATATACAATATAACATTAGTTTCAGATGTACAACATAGTTATTCAACATTTATATACCTAATGAAGTGATCACCACTATAAGTCTAGTAACCATCTGACACTGTATAAGGTTATTATGATGTTATTGACTATTTTCCCTGTGCTGTACATCACATCCCTGTGGCTTATTTATTTTATAACTGGAGGTTTGTATCTCCTATTCTCCTTCACTTTTTTTTCACATATCTCTCAATCCATTCCTCTTTGGCAACCATCAGTTTGTTGTGTATATATATATATATATATATTATATATATATATATATATATATGAGTCTGTATCTGTTTTGTTTTGTTTGTTTATATTTTTCTAGATTTCACATATAAATAAAATATAGAATTTGTCCTTCTTGGACTTATTTCACTTAGCATAATACCCTCTAAGTCCATCCATGTTGTTGCAAAGGGCAAGATTTCATTCTTTTTATGGCTGAGTAATATTTCATTGTATATATGTACATCTTATTTATCCATTATTCTATTGATGGACACTTGGATTGTTTCTGTCTTGTAAATAGTGCTGCAGTGCTAATTGGTGTATTAGATTTAGATCCTTACACCTTGCTAACCTCTTTCTTCAGGTCCAATTGTTTGTTTTTAGATTTTATTAAGTATTTATATAAACTTTATATAAAACATTAGAAGTTCATGAATCATAAGTATACAGCTCAATGATTTATCATCAAGTGTAATTAGTGAATAATTGTAATTTTACCTTTCAGTCCTTATATCTTCATAATTTGATGTTATTCTGTATAAAATAAAGTAGAATTTCTTTTCTGAAATGATGTTACTACTAAGTATCCCTGAGGGCTTATGCTCTAATTAACTGTGTTTAATGTGTAAGTACTTTTGAAGTTATTAAAGAAAGGAAATTGCCTTTACTTGGAAATGCCAACAAAATTTAATAAAAGAGCCTACAGGATGGTGATATTTCAGTTAGTTGACCATAGCCCAGGATTTGGTCTTCAGTATTTATGAAATGCTGAAATGAATTTTGATGACAAAAAAGTACAAATTATTGTACTGAGACTAAAGTAGACATAGAGATAAAAACACACATCCTTAATTATATATCCAAAGTCCCATTTGCCATGTAAGGTAATATATTCACAAGATCAGGACCTAGTGTGTGTATATATATATATATATATATATATATATATATATATATATATATATTAGTATAATATATTTTTCCAGTGACTAGAATACTGAGGGCCTCTCTCCAGGACATGTCAGTTCCGGTACTGGGGTACTTGGGAAGTGAAACAGAGAAAACAGTATGTTGCTTACTATGAACATGGAATCAAAGCAAGGAAGGTAGAGAATCTTACAAACATGGAGTCTTTTGTGCAGATATGAGTTATTTGATGAATACATTTGGATAGTCTGCCCTCTTTTCATCACACCCAAGCAGTGTGTGAGGCAGGCAGCAAGATGTAGTGGGAAAATATTGACCTTTGTAGCCAGTCGACAGGGATTTGAATCCTAGTTCTTTGTGCATTGATTGACTTTAGGCAAGTTAGTTCTTGAGAGTTTCATTTTTCTCACTGGTGAAATAGAATCATGAACCTATTGATGTAAAAGAAATATATCCTTTCAAAATATTTGTTATATAATAAATCCAAGAGAATCCTGGGTTTATATTTGTTTATCCATGCCTGTGGGTGAAGAGGAAAGTTCCAATGATCCTTTCCTAATTTGTCAAAATGATCTTAGAAGTATTCATCTGTTTCCAGATATAGAGATGACAATTGAAAATTTGTCACCAGATGTATTAACTTCCTTTTGTCGTGGTAATAAATTATGGCAAACATAGATAATAAATACAAATTTACAAATTTATTGTCTTACAATTCTGGAGGTTAGCAGTCCTAAAATCAAGTTGTTGGCTCCCTCCAGAGGCTGTAGGGGAAAATGTTTCCTTACTTTTTCCAGCTTTTAGAGGCTGCCTGTATTCTTTAGTTCATGGTCCTTTTTTCCATCCTCAGATCCAACAGTATATATAGCATGTTAAACTCTTTGACTCTGACCTTCTTTCATTGTTATGTTTCCTCCTCTGACACTGATCCTCCTCCTTCCTTCTTATAAGGGCTCTTGTAATTACATTAAGCCCATTATGATAATCCAGGATAATTAACCCATCTCTAGATCCTTAATCATATATACAAGGTCCCATTTTCCATGTAAGGTAACATATTCACAGGATCAGGACCTAGACATCTTGGGATGGTCATTATCTGTCTACCACACAAGGTTAATGAATTACCAAGTAAGATACCCGATTAGTATTACACATTTCTTTTGTATGTCATTTTCATAGAACGAAGCATCTATTTCTGAAGTTTATAGGAGTCTCACAAAATGCCTTTTTTAAAATAATACTTCCAAGGAAAGATATATATATTAACAGTGAGTGAGTGGAACCAGTTGATAACAGTTATGAATATTCGTAAGTCTCCATATTGTAAAAGAGAACCAGATTGACATCCTTATTAAAATTATCAATTTAACATCTTTTAAATTTAGATTATTTGAAGTAATGGGGAAGCAAAATCGGCTCCGCCCCTCCACCACTGCGGGGAAGAGAATATAGAGTCTTCACATCTTTTTAAGTTTCCTTTTGTTGATTGTGGAGATCTGCATTTGTAAAGGTAGGCTCTGAAATTTCATTATCTATTTTTAAAGAAAAAACAGGTCTGGAGCCCAGTTTTGCTTGTAGAAATGGGAAAAGGGCTGAAAAGGACTTGATTTATTATCAGCAAAATTTTGTATTTTGTGCCTTGTACAGTAGTTGTTAAGATTAGGTATGTTTACTTTTACAAGGCCCTGACACCTGCTTGCTGAACAAGAGCAGTTTTTCTTTTACACTTTTTTTGTGCCTTACACATTTTTATCTCCTTGTACTGTACCCTATTGATTTCCTTTGACCTGTCTTAAATTTTAACAAATTATTTTCTTTTTTATTGATGTAACATAGGTTAATAACATTATATGAGTTTCAGGTATATTATATTATAATTAGCTATCAGTGCACACTATCATGTTCACTACCAAAACGCTTTGTTTCTATCTGTCATCATACATTTGACCCCCTTTACCTATTTCACCTTCCTCCTCCCCACTCCCTTTGCATCTGTTAACTTCCAATCTGTTCTCTGTATTTATGTGTTTGTTTTTGTTTTGTTTGTTCTTTGTTATTTAGATTCCACATTTCCACATATGAGTGAAATAATACAATTGTCCTTTTCTGTCTGACTTATTTCACTTAGCATAATAATCTCAAGATCCATCCATGTTGTCCCTGTGAGGGCTAAAAAATAATTAATATTTTCCTCCCACCTTCTAAATTCTAGCTGGGCTAATAATCAAATTAACTGACTGATCAACAGGAGAAAATACAAATTTTAATACATGCACATGTGTAATTCACATATGCATGAAAATTCCAAAGGCAGTGAGGCAACATTGGGTCTAGATGACATTTGTACAAAGGAGGAAAGGGGGGAATAGGGGAGGTCTTAGATTTCAGAATTGAGAGCAGGTGATTTACATGTAGTTGAGGAAGAGGGGAACACACATGGCAGACAAGTTCTTGCTAGGCAACTCAGAAGCAATGGAACACAGGGTATCTAATTGACAGGCCACTGGCTGAAGCTTTGCTGTTTACCATACTTAATTCAGATTAGGCTAAGGCAACATCCTAAGATTCCCTTCCTGAAGTAGGTTTTTCTTGGACAGAAATGGGAGGGTGAAAGGTTCCTTCTGAGTCTTGTCTCTTAATAAACGGATTAAAAATCAGTATCCCACAAAAGGCAGCTTCATGGTGGCAAAACTTTGGTTTCTTTCATCACAAATGGCAATATTTCACCTTTTTTATGGTTTAAGTTCATAGCTTTTTATCCCTGTTCATTTGAGGTACTATATTTTATTCTAAAAGTTTGATTAGTTTTAATTATAGTATACTATTTGTTTTGGTTTTCTGCTGCTTGGAAATATCTTCAAGTGTGTTATTGATTTCTTTATCCATAGTAAAATAGTTACAGTTCATGTTTGCTAACCCCAGGGTTTGAAGTCTTTTCTGTTATCAGCTGATCCTGCTGATTTGCTTCTTTATCTAATTCAAAGCTCAAGGATCCCAGGGCAAGTTATGTAATTCAGCCTGAGTTGCAAAATGACCTGCTTTCTATCCATTGTAACCCTGAGATGGGTAGCCCTTTAGGGGTCCAATCTTATTGTAGAGAGGGTCCCCTGTTGGATTTCCTTTTCTGTGTCTTTCTGGGCTTTAATCTATGTCTCCTTTGCTTTTCAGGGCAACCAAAATGAAACTTATTTTGGGGGTGGTGGTGGAAGGGAGAATGGACAAATGTGCTCAGGGCAGAAATTTGCCTCCCAGCTTATTTACTTCTTTAGGGTCCCCTTATCCCATGGTGTTGCCCTGCCTGATGTTTCCAGAATTTTATTGTGCTGTTCTTTATTCATTCTATGTAGATGCTACTTCTTTTTCATCAGGATTTTTTAAAGTTATTTTCAGCATGAGAGTTTATCCAAACAACCTGATGGGCAATTACCAAAACTAGAAAAATTTCCTATAACTCTTTGCTACATTTTCTTTAACATTAGATTTAGGCTCAGAAATTCTTATTACTTTGGGGGTTTTATTTCCTTTATTTTATAGCTGAAACATCTAGTGCTCAGAAAAGTAAAGATACTTGTCCAAGGCTACATACAAATAAGTAATAATATTGAGACTTGAGCCCAGCTCTATTCAACTCTGAAATCTTTGTACTAATACACTGTATCCTTTGGATCCCACTGTAAAAGTTCCTGAATTATGGGACATCTTTCTTCTAGGAAGAGAGTAAATGACTCATTGTATTTTCTTTATCAGGTTTTATTCCTCAAGGTCGACATTCTCCCTACCTCTGGGAAATACATGCATTTCTATGCCTCTTTCACAAGGCCCCTGCTTGTTTCTAAGACATCCTAATAAATAAGAGACCTTCTTTCCACACCCTCCCTCTACCTTTCAGAACCAAATTTATGGACATTCAGTACCCTAGCTAACCACAAGTTTCATTTCTGTTTCAACTGCAGAATTTTCTATCTCAAAAGACCAAAATGAATTCCCAGCTGAGTTTGAACAGAACTAAGGACAGAGGGATCCAGGGAGAAATCTTCTTAGGTGAGAGAAGGAGGAAGAATGAGACAGGTTGGGGCTTAAGAACTTTACAGCTTTGTTAAATATTGTTAGGACAGTTTTGAAATATTGGTTGGTGAATGTGCACAAGGCACCTTACATGGTAGAAAATACAGGAGCTTTGGACCCAGACACATGCGTTAATTCTCAGTTCCCCTACTTACTAACTCTAAAATATTGGATAAGTCAGTTTCCCTCTTTGACCATCAATTTCTTTATGTATACAATTGGAATAATAATACCTATCTCTCAAGGTTTCTATGTGAAATATAGATAATGTATTTCAGTGAAGTGTTTATGTTTGGTACATGCTTACTAAATAGTTGTCATAGTTGTTAATCATTGTTGTTGCAACTGTAGGGGCAGAAAAATTTCCCTTCTTCCTTTCTATGTCCTTTGGCTGCTCGATTTAATAATTAAATTGACGTAAGATCAGATTAACAGGAGAAAAACTAATTTAGTTTTGTATGTACAAGAACCACATCAAAATATAAGACTCAAAGAAGTGACCAGAACAGGAAGCTTTAAGAAGCTTTTATAACTTTTAGACAAAGAAAAGGTAAATTTGTGAAGAATTGACAAGGCAGATGGGTTTGAGCTGGGGGCAATAAATGGTAAAAAATGGTAAAAAATTAACAAGGTTTGTTTATACAGGCTTCTCTGCCCTAAATTCCCTATCTCTAGTGATAAGGATGCCTTCTACCTTTCCATTACAGGGAGGTACTTGTCACATGGGAGATTTATCTCCTGCTTTCAGAGGGATGAAGAGGATCAGAGTATCCTTTTTTAACCCACTGTTTCTCAAGTACCTTTATTTCAAAATAGTCTGCCAGTATAGCATATTTTTGGGTGACATTCTGAACCCCTATACCCCTCTCAAACTCGTCTGGTGGGTGCCATAACATCAGGCAAGAAAGAGTTTCTTTCTTTTCCTGTTTTCTTTATGGTCACCTTTTGTTTGCATGCCAAGTTACTTCTCCCTTCTCTAATGCTTCCCCTTTTTTAGTACCCTGCAAATGAATCTCTAGCTTTCTACTTTTCAAATCTTTGCTTTTTGCCTAGTTCTACATTTTCAACACTTCCTTTGTTCAGATAATTTTCCCATTTCCCTACTCAGTTGAATCTCTTTCATTGTCTCTGCATTGATCTCCAAACAAACCATCATCCTCACATCACTGTTTCTCCTAGTCCATTTCTCTCTCTGTTGGGAGGTCAGCTAAAAATACAACAAAGCTATCAAGGTACTGGGTCTTAGCAGGCCTTAATTTCCTGATTAATTTTCTTTCTACCTCATATTGACAGCTTCTTTTATTCAAATAAAAGTTATATATTTCTTTATTATTTTAAACTGTGTATGGTTATATTTTGTATTATAAAAGTAGAGACATGTTCATTGTGAAAATTTTGGAAAACAAAACTATAAGGAAGGAAATAAAAATCTATTTCATTACATAGAGATAATTACTATTAACTAATTGATTATACAGTTTTGTATCTTGCTATATTAGTTTGCCAGTCCTGCCATAACAAGGTACCACAGACTGGGTAGAAAGAGGAAATTATTAATTCTACTAGGTGAGATGAAAGGTATGTACATGTTGTCAGTGTTAACTGCTGGAGCTGAGGAATAGAAGAGAGTCATTCCAAGCAGTGGTGATATGAGCAAAAACACATTATATGAAATAATTTAGTGTTTCCAGTACTTTTATGGTATGTTCAAGAAGTTTAGTATAGTTGGAACATAGAGAGTGAGAGAGGATGTAATGATAAGGAGATAGTGACCAGATCATGCAGACCCTTAAATGCTATACTAAGAACAGTGGGGAGATATTTGGGGATTTTAATCAAGGGATTAATAGGATCAGATTTGCATTTTAGAAATATTCAGTGGATGAGAGTATGTCAGATAGACTGAGGACAGGGCTGGGTACAGAGAGATCAAATCAGAGGCTATTGAAAAAGAAGAGAGATGTTGAAGCCTAAGTCAAAACAGTGGAAATGAAAGGAGACTATATATATGTGAGAAATTAAGAACTAAGTCACTAATTAGACATAGGGGCTGATGGAGAAGAATGAATCCAGGATGTTCCTCAGTTTTCTTTCTGCCTTGGTTGGTTGAGAAGATATAAAAGCCATTTCATGAGCCGGAGAACTCAGAATAAGGAGCAGGTTTGAGGGGAAAAATGATTAGTTTAATTTTGAATGTACAGATCCTGAAGCACCTTTGGAATGTCCAAGAATTATCCAGTAGGCAGTCAAGAATTTATTCTGCAGCTGTGAAGTAAGTAGAGTTACAGATAGATTTGGAAGTCATCAAGTATAGAGGTGGTTTTAATTAAGGTATGAATGAGATTGCCCTAGAAGAGTGTGTGGAGTGAGAACAAAAAAAAGGGAGGTAGGCAGCATCCAGGGCAGAATCTCAGAAACGGGTATTTTAAGAGCAAAGAAAGCTGAGAATGAGCAGCAGGAGAGGTTGGAAGGGAACCAGATGAAATATGACATTCTAACTGTACCCTCTCTGGCCATCTGAGTTTTCTTATCCAGAATAAATGTCCTCTCTCTTGTCTTCAGTCTTCCTTGTTCCTGATTATTTTGGACCCATAATTTCCATTTTCACTGTACTTGTGAGACTGGAGCTACTAGGTTTTCTGGCAGTCACCTCTCAAGTGTAAAACTCTTCTTCGGTTATTGCTACTATTTAAGAGCAACTTAGAACATACCCTACCAAATGTTGAAAAAGAATAAAAAGCAAACATTGGAGGCCCTTAATTCTCCACCTATATATGCCCCACCTCTTTTGATTTATTCTGTTAGCCATATTAATTTCAGTAAATCCAAGTTCGCATTATATCCTTTTCCTTTATAATTAAATAGCTCCCTTTATAATAAGAATATGTTTTATTTTGTATTTTTATTATGCTAAGTATAATATATGGATATAATATATTCTGTATTATAGTAAGAACTATATATGGATTAAAAAACAAATAGTAACAAAAAATGGCAGTATTTACCTTTACCTCTTCTCACCCACCAGGGTCAAATACCTGAAGTAGCCAACTTTGAAATATGTATTAGCTGTTTCTTTTGGTTATTTCAGTAATTCTAAACAATATGGCTCTACTATTATTTCTTGAGTTGCTAATTTCAGAATTAGCTGTTGATTTCCCTTTATGGTAGGTTAAGATTAAACTCTCACTTTTTCTCTCCTACTTCCCTTCCCCATGCTTCTAATATAGTTATAGCATACATTTTGGTTAATGGTAATGTTTATATTCTTGTGACTTCTTGTGATTGTGCAAACATTGTTTACTACAGAGACAAGTAGTGAACTGTGCTTACATTTCTTTTCTTGTACAAATTTCTTTCATTTGTAGAGTTAATAATTGCTTTTAATCTGCATATTTTTATACTTATCCTTTCCATGAGATCTACCATGTTTTTGTTTTTCATTTGTTTGTTTGTTTGTTTGTTTGAAACATGCTCAAGTAAGTCAGACTATTTTCTGGAAGTCCCCTTTCTAGAGCATTCTCTTCTGTTCCAATCTTGACTAACCCTAACTCCTGGAAGTTTTTATATTTCCATTTTATCACTGATATTCTGAAATTTCATGATGTCTGGATATTTGTATGTCTATTGTGCCAGACACTTGGTAGACTCTTTCATTGTGTATGCTCTTGTACTTAGGCTCTGGGAAATTTTATTTTCTTTAATAATTTTCCAGCTTCATAAGGACAGATTTTCATCTATTTTATTTATTTATGTGTCCCCAGTGCCTAGAATAATGCCTGATACATGATAGGCACTTTTTATTTGTTGAATAAATTTATTACTATTTACATTTAAATAATGCCAATAAACCCACCATCCAGGACAAGAAATAAAACATTAACAGTACCTTAGTCCCTTCTTCTCCAATCACACCCTTCTGTCTGCCTCGGCCTAGAGATAACACTACCCTGACTTCTTATTAACAATCCCCTTGGTTTTCTTATGGTTTTATCACCTATATGTGTGTCCTTAAACAATACGTTATTTAGTTTTGAAAAAATTGAAAAGCAATCACGAATTTAGTTGTTTGAGAAAAAGGTAGTATTGTCCCTATGAGATAAAGTCCCCTAAGAAAACAGAGATTATGGGTCAAAGAATGACTTCAGCTTCCCTAATAATTTAGTAAAGCCATTTCTGGGAAAATTAGTGTATGTGATCATAAAATTTAGTGTTACTGATGAAAGTCCTATGTCTGTCTAATTTTTCTATTGTAGGTATTTTTTTTCCTTCTGTCTATAAGCTTGTAAGATGTTTTCTTTATTCTTTGAGTTCAGGAATCTGTTCAGGGTATGCCTAAGTGTCTTAGAATGTAACCTCCATGAAGGCAAGGATTGTTGATTGTTGTTCACTGATATATCTCAAGTGCCTAAAACAGTGCCAGACACATAATAGGTCCTCATTAAGTGTACTGATTAAATTTATGAATAGAAGCATAAATTAACAAATGGATAAATGAATCAGTCAATGAATCAATCTTGTCCAAAATTTAGAGGGCCCATTCTTTAGCTCAGGATAATTTTCTTCTATCATTTTTTAAATATTGCTTCCTTACTCTCTGTTTCTTTTCTCCTTTAACACCCCATCCACCCAAACCATATTAACATGGTAGGTCCCTTAGAACTACCTAAATATCTTAACTAGTCCCTTATTGAATCTATTGCTTTATAATAATAATTATTATTATTACTTTTTGCTCAGTGCTTTCATATAAATTTTGCACTTGATTCTCTACTCCAGTAATTCAAAGCTCATCAAGGACCTTCAACTTTCGTTCTATTTTTTAATTTGATTTTTTTAAGCTTTGAGCTCCAGAAAGTTTTTGTTGTGTCTGTACTGTAATTGATTTTCTTTGGGTCTTCTTACTTTTTAGTCAGGTTTTCATATATCTTGTCCAGTAGTATTGTTTCATTTCTCCTTGACTTCTGATACATTGTTTGTTTGTACATTTGTTTTTATGAATGATCACTTTATGAGCCTTGATGTAGGTTAAAAAAAGTATATTGGGGTCAGTACCACTAGAACAGTAAATATGTGTAGTATAAAAATATTCCTATGCAAAAGAGATTACCTGCGAAGCTGAATCATCTCATTGCTTTATTTCCAGAGAATAGTTGTCATTTCTTTACAACAGTGATTGTCCTATGGTAAAACTATGAAAATTCCAATGTTTGGGACTACTTAACTTGGACACAAACTATACTCTGAAATGGTGTTCTTTCACTGAGAACAAAGTATTTAAGTTTGCATGGAAGGGTTCCAAAGCTAACGCAAAGCTAGCTAGCAAAAAGAAAGAGAGCTAAAATGACTGTTAGATCTAAATTTCCAGAGGACTTGTTTTAACAAGAACAGCCTATCAGACTAAATTTTAGTTTTTTTATTCAAAGGGGTTTTTTTCCCCTCAAAAAATGGTTCAATTATGTGTCTTTCTTTAATAAGGCTTCCATACATCTGGATGAATATCTAAACCCTTTGCTAATATTCCATATAAAGGTTTGCCACCCCATCCCATGAAAGAGCTCTTTTAGTTATTCTCTCCTAGGACTTATCAGTATAGCCAAAGAAAATACATCCAATTAGTGTCTACCCCACCATCTTGATTAATTAAGTAGTACCACCATATTATGATAACTCTACCCCTTAAGAATTTGGACTCCCTAATCTAGGGGAAACCAGGAGTCTAGGTGTGGTAGACATACAATTTCCTTATTTAGACCTACTCTTAATTGCTGCCAAGTGTTTGTCTCAAGTGTTAATCAATACAAAATTTTACATAGAAAGTTCTCTGTATTAAAATTCAGATAAAGCCAGTAAAGAGAATTTACATGATATCAATGGTCTACATAGTGTAGTAATTGTAAGAGATCAACATGTATCACTTATCTTCCTTGCTTAGGTTCAGAACTAATTGAAATATGAATTTAAGAATCAGCTAGATGGAGATCAGAATATTATCATTAGTAAATAAATATGATTTGAGAAGATCGTTTTAGTGTGGACTTCCTAATACTGGACCACAGAATTAGGGAGACTTACTCAGACAATTGCAAACAGTGCTGAAAAACCACAAGACTCCAGGGCAAAAGTAGGCCCCCCCTATTGCATGGCAAGGAGCCAGTCAGAAATCATGTTTTCTACAGGCATACAGAACCCTGATAGAAGAGCAGAAGGCAAGAGCTTAAGCCAAGTACACTCAGATATTTCTCTCAAACATACTAATCATATAACTCATTCCTCCCTCTGTAGGAAGAAAAGCAGGAGTGTTAGTCTAGTCGAAGTTCTTCCACGTGGAAATCTGAGAAGTCAAGATTAAGGGTTCCCTCTAACACAGCTCAGTGGTATATTCAGTATTGCCATTCGTTTGAACCTGTCTATCTCTTCAGGGCCAAAAATATCACAATTTTGCTGCAACAAAAAAAGCTACTAGGATATTTTAGGAAAAATTAAGTATAGTGCAAATAGCTTAACTGCATAGTATCATATTAAAGACATATCAATGAAATATTTAAAACTTTCATCTAAATGCTGTAACAAAACATGAAGAAATGCTTCTTAAAGGCAAATGTATGAAAAGGAATACATTCAGAACTATCTACCAAGTGGTAACACTACATATTGTACCTTTTGTGTATGATGTTTCTTTACTGGCTTTACTTAGAGCTTTAAAATAAGGCTTCAAGAAAGACATTTCTCCATTAATCTGGGTTCATGTAATATCCGTATATTGAGAAAGTGTGGGGATGGGGGTGGAGGTGGGAGAAGAGAGGAGAAAGAAAGGGACAAAAGAGAGACAAAATGAGGAGAAGTCAGGGATGGACACCATGTGTAAAATTATAGATGATCTGGACCATGTGTTTGATACAGAGAAGGAGAAAGTATTGAGAGTATTGACAGCAGGGGTGATGTGTGCAAAGTATGTATGATGATGGTGACAATGCGGACAATGTGAGTAATGGCATAGGATGGTGTGAAATCACTGAAAATGAAAGCAAGGCAATGTAAATGATAGTGACAGTATAAGATCGGAATGTGTGTGATAATGATGTTATGGACACAGTGCGTGTCATACTGTGGAAGATGAGAATTGTGCATATGTGTTTGTGGTTGTGCAGGAGAGTAGGAAGGGAGAGAGAATAGTGGGAAAGAACACATTGATAAGGAAATACTGGGATCACTATGCATGTGAAAATATGGATGGGGCATTTCAAGTAAAAATAGGAGGATGTAGACATGGGTGGAATGGGGAAAGTATAATGTGATGATGGAAGATAAGTATGTGGTGTAAGTGATAAAGTTATAAAGTTAGTGTGTGTTTGTGTGTGTGTGATACTGGGGGAAGTAAGAAGTGTATATATTTGTGGAGGCAGATAGGTACAGTGAGAATGTATGATAATGGGGGAATGGAAAAAATGCTTGATAATTTGGAGTGTGGAAATCATGAGTGTATGAATGGGATTGTTGAATAAAGTGTATGATATGGAAAATACGGAGTTTCAAAGTGTCAGTGAGGAATAGGAAATATACGTGTGCGAAAGTGGAGGTGATGTAGATGTCGATTCTGAGTCTGTATAATATGGAGATGGCATAAGCATATGGGAAAGAAGTTTTGGAGGATGTTGAAGATTTTATAGTGGGGATGTGAACTGTATATATGATAGTGGATATGGGTAGACATTGTCATAATGTAGGGATGAAGTTAATGTAGTTGTGACCATGGGTGACGGAAATGGTGTATGTGATAATGGGGGTTGGTTAGAGCTAGTTGTATTGACAGTATCATGATATTGTATGGACTTTGTGTGTATAATAGTACAGGATAAGACGGCATGTGAAGAAATGGAAGTAATAGAAACAGTGTATGTGTCAGAGGGATAGTTTGGAGAATTAGGACAGTGTGTGGAAATCATAAGTCATAAATCATAGTCATTATCATATAAGTCAACAAATCATAGAAGGAATTATGTATGAATGAGAGTGTATTGCAGACTGTGTGTGTGAGAGAGAGAGAGAGAAAGAGAGAGAGAGAAGAGCAGGGTTGGAGAGGGAGTGGAGGGGGAAGAGAAGGGAGATATTTCATATCTTGTGATGGGCATTTGGAATTGTATTTGGCTATGTATTGGAAAATGAGTTGCTTAAAATGATGAGGGGATATCTTTATCTTACCTAAAACAAATCCAAATTCAAGACCTTCATGATTTCATCAATGTCTCAGGCCCCTCATATATATTTTTGGTTCCATGATCCTTAGTATGTGACTCCCATCTCTCAGGCGCTTCAGGGTTTCAGGATGCCTGTTGCAACTGTAGCCATTGTTTCTGTGTTCCAGGTAGGAAGATGAGGAAGTGGAGAGGGCAAAATACCTTGTCAGTAGAATTAGTTTCCTTGATATGGAGCTTTTCGCAAAATCTTACCAAATAATTTTCACCTACATCCATTATTAAAACTGTGACACATGGCCACCACACATGGCCACTACAAGGGTGTCTGGGAAATGTAAATTTACAGTTGGGAACATTGTCACCCATAATAAAAATCAAGATTTATTTAGTAGGGAAGACGAGATGTTTCATGGGTTTCAGCCAGTAGAGAAGAAGTTGAAGATATAAGAGAGGTTATTATTAATAGATCAGAATCCCAGAGGTGGCAGATACAGATAGGATTCAGGGTGCAGGGCCACTCTATGACTGGCACAGTTCGAGATGCTAAGGATATCATGGTAAGCAAAAACAGACATGTTTTCTTTATCCTCATGGAGGTTGCTGTCTTGTGAAGATGACAGACATTAATTACATACCCAAATATTTGTGAAGTTGACCCTGTCATAAGTACTGTGGAGGATAAGTACATGTTTCTCTGAATAGGTTTAAAGAGGATTTGATCTTTTCAAGAAAGTCAAGTAAGGAGGAAGTGACGATTGAGCTGAGACCAGAAGGCAGATTCAGAAATAACTGGTTAATGGATGGATGGATGATTAGGATGGAAGAAAAGTGTTCCCAGAAGAGGAAACAGAATGAACAAAGTCACTTATGCTCTGGTTTTACATTTTATTTTATGTTTATTTCATGTAGAATATTTGCTGTTTTCATGTCTTCAAGTTCAGTAACCTTTACTAGTTAATTTTATCCAGGTATTTTTCAGATATAATGATTTTTGTCACTAGATATATGATTTGCACCTTACTAAATATATCTAATTTTTCTACTTTAACATGACCATACTTCTAGCTATTGGACATATGGAACAGTTTTTTAAAATTACTTTTTTAAATGTACTTGCCTGCTAAATATAACATCTATATAAGTTTAGTTTGGATTGATTGATTTTCTCCACATGATGAATAACTTTTTTCTGCTTCTTCACATGTCTAGTTATTTTTTATCGGATGCCAGGCATTATGAACTTTACCTTTTGGTAAAATTTTGATAAATTTCTACCTTTTGGTGCTAGATATTTTTGTATTATTATACATCTACTTGAGCTTTATTATGAAATACAGTTATTTGGAAGCACTTAAATCTTTTTCAAGTCTTGCTTATAAGATTCATTAGGCAGGACCTCTTCTTTTTGGTATTCTGTTCACTGAACACTAGCAACCTTGGTATTTCAGCCTCTTGTCTATGTCATTTCAACTGGGCTCTGACTGTATTCTACCTTATTGCACCACATATTGGAAACTTCCAAGTAGAAAAGGCTCGCTTCATTTCTCCATCTTTCAGGGATCACTATTCTCCATGGCCTGATGTTCATGTCCAGTGTTTTGAAAACCATTATTCCATATTTTTGTCCCACCTTTTTAGTGTTTTTTTTTTCAGATTGGAACGTAAATCCAGTCCCTGCTTGCCTTTTAGGAAACAATATGGTGAAGACTTATTATATAATTTCTTTCCTTTTCTTTTTCCTTTTTTCTCTTCCTCCTCTCTTTTTTGAGCTGGTTGTTTTCTTCAGCTGCCAAGTATCAGATATAAATAACAGCTGTACTTTTTATCAGATGAGGAGAAAGAATCTGAACAAGAGCAATAAATTCATTCAAAATCAGGGATTTGAGGAAGAATTTGGATCACAGGGAAAGTGACCACATATTCCAAGGGTTATTCTTCATGGCCCCAAACTTAAAATTCTGAGTGTAAAGACAAGCTAAAGAGGCAAATTAACCTCCAAAGGATAGATGTTTAAGACTTGGAGTAGATACTCACAGGGTTGGCTCCCAGCCTTGGAACTTCCATGAATATAGTGTTAGAGTAAGTGTGCTCTAATCTCAGACACTGTCCTACATGAGGGTGAACAGGCAGCCCGTGGTGTGGGTCACATGTTCATAGCTTCAGCCTAGTCTCAGAGATTATAAGTCACCAAAAATGTCATGATGGTGAGAAAACACGTGTGAAGAACATTGAAGAGCCTTTAGCCAGGCTTCATATTTTGTTAACGTAAGAGAACTTATCAGCAGAAGTAAACCCTATAATATAGTGATCGTGGGTGATCTTTCAAACCAGAGTTCAAATGTTATTTAGTATAGTTGAATACATAGTGCAGAGAAGCCATAGGAATGCAGTCAGTGCAGAAAAGCCTTTAGAAGCAAGTCAAATATGAGTGATCATCAGAAATTTCAATCTGAAAAGAAACTGTTGGATATCCAAAATGTGATAAAATACTTCCCTCTGTTCTTATCTTATACATATTTTCCCAGTTTCTATAAGTGATTCTCTGGATCCCTTCTCACATGCCTTTACAAGGCAGTTGCATGTCCCTGACCTTCAAGGGAGGAGTAAACACTCTTTCCCAAACCAAGGAGTCACAAATACTACAAATTCTTCTCTAATTCTCTCTAGTCTCTATGTAAATTTGGGCTGAAAAGAAATGGAATGAGTAATCAATCAGTAAATAGCACGACTAATCCACTGTCCCTGTGTAAGCCCTAAAGGACTGTATTCAGAATTCCCTGGTGGCTCTCTTTAGAGTTTGAGGGTACTTGGAGAATTTTTTTTTTAGCTATGTGTCTTTAACCAAAATTCTGGAGCCACTATAAAGTCCCTTTCAATATCATGTTAAATTTGTATTGTGTTTTCTTACTTCATACTGCAAAGAAAGCATGCTTCTGTCATTAAAAATATAAAAATCATTCAGATTTTATAATTCTCTACTTAGAACATAATCTTCAAAGGTAAATTACCGAGAAAGTATAGATATATATTTAGGTCCTAAAACCATATTTCCAAATTAACTTCCAGGAAGGTGAATATTTATTTGGCTTTTGGATAGAGAAGGACATCCCTAGCATTAAAAAGATGGAAGAAATGACAATGGAAAGAAAGTAATGGCTTACATTTTTTGCCTATATCAAGAATTCATAAACAAAATTAAGAAACAAGCCACAAACTAACAGAATATATTTGCAGCACATGTGATAGACATAGGTTAATATCCTTAGTATTTAAAGAGCTCTCATAGCAGAAGTACAAAATACTAATAAACATAGGAAAGTATGTTCCCCTTCCTTAATCATGAAAGAAATATAATTTAAATCAATTAAATATCATTTTGTCTAGCAAACTAGAAAATATATTTTTAAAGCAGATGCTCAGTACTATGAGAACTCTTCTACATTACTAGTGTTGATAAAAATCTTTCTGGAAAGTATCTTGGTCTTATTGAATAATGGCTTTAAAATAGCTCATACCACTTTGACCTAGTAATTCCATTTCTAATAATATGCTATAAGGAAATAATTGGAGATAGGCATAGCAGTTTGTGGCAGAAAGGGGGGATCACAGTGACAATCTAATGAAGAATGGAAAATAAATGGAAACAATGTTTTTGTTAATTAGTTAAATAGGTAAAAATGTATCATAGGATCTTACATAGTTATAAAGAAATTTACAAAGCCTTTTTAATGTCATAGGATATGTCATGGCAAAATAATTGTGATGTAACATTATGTGCTAAAAACAGTTTCAGATGGAGTATATTAATTGCCATGGCACCCATGGTTAGGTCCATGCAATGTTGGAGTTGATATGGACCATTTCCCCCATGTTTTTCAGATGATCCTTGTTTCATAAATGAAACAGAAAATGCCATAAGCTGAAGTATATAGTCATTTATCTAAGTCCAGCTTCCTATCAGTTATAGTTATTGTTAATGCTTCATAATTCTGAAATTAAGCAATTCATAAGTTTTATATTGATGCTGAACCTTGAGGACACATATGGAACTATATTATATTCCAGATATTTGAGAACATTCAGATATACCTCTAAATTTTCCAGTGCAAATGGCAGAGGTATATGATTCCAGAGGCAAATGATATCTAATGGGATATTAAACAAATATCTTTAAACTATTATTTGGAGGTGCTACTTACAGGTGTCTTTATATTGTCTCTTCTGATAACCTTCTTATTAATGAAATGTTCATTTCTATGGTGATGGGAGTGAAGAATTAACTGGAAGGGAATTGTGCAGTATGAAGGAAGATGTAACCTAGTTAAGTTTATGCCAAATTAATTTGATGTAATCTTGAGATGTCACTTTGCCTGATCTCATGATGCAGTTTGGCAACAAAAACTCACTAAAGTTTCTTAAAATTGTGCAAGTCTGACTGGACTCAAATTTATGTATATTAGACTGAGATACATTAGTCCTCCAATGTAGGTAATACATGTGTTTTTGCTCATCATTATTACTCCAGAAGTTACTACAATATATAGCATCTAGTAGGCATACTTTAAAATTTATTTTTAAATTCACATATGTAAATTCATATATGTAAATAAAGGAGATAGAGTCAAGATAGCTCCAGGCCAGAAAACATAGAAGAGGGATTTAAGAATTATGTAGTGCTTGTTTTGAGGCACCGTAATACTTTATGTTGGGACCTCAGTGTATAATATATATGTAGAAGTTTCAAGAAGGACCCATTATTTCATATAATTATTCTGTCATTCAGTTAGAAAAGGGTGTTATAATCATGCTATGATATCTACTTGCCCATCTGTTAAATTATGATTTATATATTATTTACATCAGATAGTGAACTTTTTATCTAAAATAATGTTTCAACTTAAAATACTGCCTGACATTAATACATCTTTTGTTTATTAATTATATGCCATAATTTATTCCATCATTTTATTTTTATCCTTGTTATATGTTTGTTTGAGAATTGCCTGTAGTTATTTAATAATAAAAAAATGTATTCCACAAATTTCCTTTGATCAAAGCATCCCGATTTTATCTATAAATGGAGTTTGGATTTCCTCTTTGAAGGAAAGCTTCTTTCATCCCCCACCAATGTGCTTCCTATTTTTCTGTAGTTCCTAAGTTTCTCCCATGTATCATTTTCTTTCTACCTGAAGAAAATCTTTTAACACCTCTTACAGGGCAGATCTACTGGTGATGAATTTCTTCAGTTTTTATTTGAGAAGGTCTTTATTTGTCTTTCACTTTTAAAGGATATTTTTAGTAGACGGAAATCTAGGTCTGTAGCCCTTTTCTTTTAGCATTTTAAATATTTTACACCACTTTCTTTTTGCTTACATGACTTCTAATGAGACGTTTTCTATAATTATCCTTGGTCCACTACAAGTAAGGTATTTTTTCCTCTGGCTTCTTTTAAGATTTTCTCTTTGTATTTGGTTTTCTGCAGTTTGAATATGATGTGTCTCAGTGTAATTTTTTAACATTTACCTATTTGGTGGTCTGTGAGCTTCTTGGGTCAATTATTTGTTATCTTCATTAATTTTGGAAAAGTGTTAGCTATTATTATTAGTAATATGTCTTCTATTTGAATATATAAATTTGTCTGCTATACTCAGCATTTATTTTCTCTTTCTTCTCCATCTGGTGTTCCAGTTATACATATTTTGCATCTTTTGAAATTGTCCAACAGTTCTTGAGAGTTCTGTTTTTTTGTTTGTTGTTTTTTCATTCTTTTTCTTAGGTCTCTAGTATAGAGATATATGTTAATCTTACTAGGACTTGGCCTTGTTTAAAGTTTCCTTTAACAATACGTGTCAGAAGCTCCCTATTCCTCTAGTGTCCTTAATTTTCTCTCCTCCCTTGGTTTTGGACTTCCTTAAGTACTCTTCCTTAGAGAGTCTTTGCCTTGCAGCTCGTTCAGCTATAATCCAATGTTGTTATATTGAAGCCCTATTGTTGTGGTGGTATGGTATGTAGGAAAATGACTGTTTTGTAATATTCCAACTAAGTCTCACTGTTTTAGTGGGCCTATGACCTTTATAAGTATTTCTTCATGTATGCCCATTCCCCCCTCTGCCCAGTTCCTGCCCCCACATCAGGTGGGAAGGAAAGCTGGTGAGACGAATATCCTTCCTGCATGGCTCTGGGATGGGCTCTGGTAGTCTTTCTTCCTGAAAAGTCAGTCTTTGTTATGGAGAAGTTCCTGGGCATATGTCACAAGGATGTTCACAGGGACTCTTCCCCTAGTCCTGCTAGTGCCACAAGGGTGTCTTTCTTGAATCTTTGTGATGAGAACCTGGTGAGAATCCTAGAAGTAAAGCCCATGAAAGTATGCTTCCTTCCTCCCAGACATCCACTCCTAGGAGTTTCTCATTCTCATTCTAGTCCACATTCAGCCTCCAGCACTTTGTCAAAATTATCATTTAAATATTTCTACATGTTTATGGCTCTGACGGCTTCTGCTTCAGGTAGGCATATCTTGACTGTGACTCTGTCCTTTCAAATTTGAGAAGGTGGTTTGCTCTGAAACCTTATTTCTCTGTCGGGTCCAAGAAAGGTCATTGATTTTTAGTTCATCCGCTTTTTTCATGTTAGCGTTTTTTCAGGGCTCTATCTCCAGCCTTACATTGATTCTGTTTGGAAGAAAAGCAGGGGAGAATCAAGGAGTTGGTAGATATTGTAGGCCCTTTATTCAGGGGTGGGAAGAAACCCCAGATATTTCTGTTAGATACTCTGGCAATGTGGTCTTGTGCCTCACTTTCTGGGTAAGGCCAGGAGAGGACAAGACTACAAAATAAAAATGGTTATGTGGTGTCTATAGGCATTCTTAACCTTAGGCCTCCTCCCATAGTTTTCCTCTGCTCAGGGTATCATCGGAATATAAGAATACGTTAGGCAAAGACAGCCTCACAGAGATGAAAAGCACCCAGCATATGATAGGAGTCCCAGAATATTTCCCATGTGTATGAGTGGGCATTATGATACACTCAGAGTCAGGCCCCAAGGGACTTTACAGTAAATAATGAGGCTCAACTCAACAGCTGCCTGCTTGGACAGACTTTGGGGAACCAGCATGGATACATGATACTTAACAGTATCAACCCATCCTGATGTTTGACACTAAAATCCCATAACTTAGTCACAACCCCAAAGAAAGAAGTGAGAGAAATTCCATACTGCTGGAGATCAAGTTTCAACCACTCAATAGATTGGGAACTTGATATATAATTTAATTTGAGTTGCCAGAGAAAAAAGAAAAAACATTTCCTGCATACTTGAATTTGCCAGATAATACCCATACCTGATGAACAACCAGCAGCTAAAGGATGTAATAAATGCTGAGTATAGCAGACAAATTTATATATTCAAAAGGTGGGGCATATGGTTAGTTGAAAACCTGCAGTGGTCTTATCTCATGCAAGAATGACATCATGTGAGAAGTAGTCTGATATTTCGTATGGGTACCAAATATAAAGGGAACTGGTATTTGAGGGAAAAAAGAGAGCTGATATTCAACATTCTTTTGCAGAATGAAATCTGCCATTAGTGAGGTAACTTTACATTCATTTACATAATTTTCTTCCTCCTCTTCCTCCTCCTTCCTCTCCTCCTTCTTCCTCCTCCTCCTCACCCTGTCTTTATCCCTACTTCAAACACTTTTCTTTTTCTCCCTAGTGATTTTTCTTCTGCTCCCTTCTCTTTCTTCCTCCTCTTTATTTTCCTTTCTTCTTCATCTACTCCTTAATCTTTCTGTCTCCTCTCATCTTCCTGTCACTCTCTTCCATCCTATATCTCTTCTCCTTCTGCATTCTACTTCTTTATTGTCTTTCATCCTGCTTTTTTCTTTCCCACTTAGTATCCATTACTTATCCACCCTCTGATTTCTATTTATATTAATAATTCCATTTACTTCAACTGCTATTTTCATTTATCTTTTCTCTTACCCCTATTTCTTTCCTTCCTCCCTCTTCTTCTCTTTTTCCCTCTATTTTTGCTTTTATTCTTAATTTCTCCCTCTCTTCATGCTCCGTCTAACAACAAGATGGTGAAAAGTGAGAGAATAGAATGGAATCAAGGTGTACTTAAAAATGGTAGGATCAACATAAATGCCTGATAGATTAGACTTAGGGATAAGGCAGAGCGAGGCATTATAAATAATTGTAAGTAAAATAGGAAGAGAAAGAAACTACAAAATATGATTTTTAAAAAACTACTTATGAAAAAGCAACAAACATTCTAAATGATGAAATTCTATGGTAAAGTCATTTTAGGAAAAGAGAGGGTGTTACTTATGGAGATTATTACCCAATACTGTAATTGATGATTCAAGAAATCATATACTGTGGTTTCTCTTCAGATCATGTAAATCTATCACCTTTTACTGAAGATTTCCATGGAAAGAAATCATTTAAGACAACAAAATAGGTGCAATATATAGTAAAAGAAGCGATAAAATTATTTCTTTTTTTCTTATAGTATGACTGTACATTAGAAATTCCAATAGTTATATATTTTTAAAAGCCTAAAATTGGGGACTTATGATCCCAACAGGAAGGGGTAAATGGTGTAGATGTACTTTTCCCTATTTATCCATGAGCATTATACGTAAACCAAACTTGGGAAAACCCTGAAAGTTGGAGATAAGATGACATACTCTCTAAGGGTCTTGGCTCCCAAGGCACGACTTGGTGGTAAGTTCCTTGGGTTTTCTTTTGAGATATATATCCCAGACTAGATGCTGGAGAAGCTGGCAAACTGGAAACACCAAAGAGCACAGAGCACAAAAACAGCCCCAACATCAGTCTGCTCTCTCTATATACAAAAGATAAAGACAACATAGCAAGGCAAAACAAAAATTAAGACAATAACTGCTTTACTCTAGCTAAATTCCAGAGGAAAGTCTATGGCCTCATACCTATTAGCAAAAGCCACCTAGAGGCCCTGTACTTCCACCCTTGCCAGACTTTAAATGAGTCTCAGAATCCCTGGCAAAGTGTCAGAGAAGAGCAAATAGAGAATGGAAACAGCCCAGTCCTCACAATGTCATAGACCATTTGGGGAGCCTGGATCTCCATTTCTAATGGATGATAATGAGAAGGCTCCTTTTCACTTAACCAATGGAGTGGTGTCAAAAGAAGGCCTAATGGAGAGTAAGAATTTTTATCACCACCCAGCACTAACAATGGTACCTATTCACCATGTAATTAGGCACCTAGGTCTCTCCCAGGCAGGGTGATATTAGTAAAAGCTTAACATGGAGCTGGAACTCTCACTTAGCCCTCAGTAACAAGGAACTGTCCCTCCCAGGTGTCAACAGGCCGAATAGGTATGTGGAATTTCACCCACGAGTAATAAAACAGAAGATTTAAATAAGATTCAGATCCTCATATAAGCAAAATACCCAAGATTCAATCATATCACTTATCATATCAAGGACTATGGTAATCATAACTTGAATGAAAAAGACAGTCAACAAACACCAACACCAAGATGGTACAGATATTAGAATCATCTAACAAGGATTTTTAAACAGCAATCATAAAAATGTTTTAATGAGCAATTGTGAGCATCCTTAGACCAAATAAAAAATAGAAAGTCTCAACAAAGAAGTAAAAAGTCTCCAAAAGAAATAGAAAACATAAAGAAGAATCAAAAAGAAATTTAATAACTGAAAAATCCAGTAAGAGAACTTAAAAGAAAAAAAAACTCAGTAGATGAGCTCAACAGCTGAAAAGATGACAGAAGAATGAATCGGTGAACTTTAAGAATAATAGAAATGATCCAGTCTGACCAAAAGATAAAAATATAGACTGAAAATCAAAAAATGAACAGAGCCTCAGGCACTCAGACTGTTATGAAAGATTTAACATAGGAATCATCACAGTCACAGAAGAAGAAAGATGAAGAATGGAAAAAAGTGGTTTGAAAATCTCCAAATTTGGAAAAAAATACATAAACTCATAGATTCAAGAGGCTGAGCAAACTCCAAACAAGATACAGTCAAGGAAATTCACATCGAGACAAATCATTTTCAAACTTCTGAAAGCTAAAGGCAGAAATAAAAATATTTGAAAGCCACCAGAGAGAGAAATGACACTTTACCTATAGGAGAACACCAAACCAATGACAGCAGATTTCTCATAGAAACCATGGAGACCACAACATTTTAAAGTGCTTTAAGAAGAAAAGAACTGTGAACCTGGAATTATATACTTAATAAAAATATTCTTCAGTAATAAAGAAGAAATCAAGACATTTTCAGAAGGAAAACTTAAGAGAATTTGTCACCAGCCTACCTGTTCTGAAAGCATGGCTAAAGGAAGTTCTCAAAAAAGACAAGAAATGATAAAAAGAAAGAATCTTGGACCATCAGTAAGGAAAAAAGAGCAACAAAAAGTAAAATATGAATAAATATAATAGACTTTTAAAATTTGTTTTATTAGTTTCAAGTATACAATACATTGATTACACATTTATATAGTCCTTGAAACAATCCCCCTGATTACTCTACCCTCCCTCTGGCTCTACACATAGCCATTACCTCACTGCTGTCTGCATTCCCTATGCTGTGCTCCCTAACTCCCTGACCCTCTATCAACTACCAGTTTGTACTTCTTCAACCTCTCACCACTTTCTCCCAGTCCACCACTCCCTCTGGCCATGACCCAATTGTCCTCTGTATTTGTGGGTAATTTTCAATTCAGTTGTTCTTTCTGTTCCTTAGATTCTGCATATCAGTGAAATCATATAGTATTTATCTTTCTCTGGCTTATTTTGCTCAGTATAATCACTTCTAGGTCCATTCATGTTGTTGCAAATAATAGGATTTCATTTTTCTTTATAGCTGAGTAATGTTTCATCATATATAGATTTCCTTTTCCTCTCAAGTTCTCTAGATTGATGATTGAAGCAAGAGTTATAACACTGTAGTTCTCAATTTATGTAGAAGAAATATTTAAAACATTTATATATTTAATATAAATTATAAATATAAATTCTATTATAAATGTTGGTAAAAATGTAAGCAGAGTTAAGGTTTCTGCACTTCTCTAAAATGGTAAAATGTTGACACAAGTAGACTGTTGTACATTACATATAGTAGTGTGATACCTATATCAACCATTACAAAAGTCTGTGTAAATTTATATACTCAAAGCATTACAGATAAATCAAAATAGAATTTGTCTTAATCCATTTGGACTACTATAACAACTTGCCACAGACTGCATAACTTATAAAAACAGAAGTTTATTTCTCATAGTTCTGGAGGCTGAGAAGTCCAAGATCAAGTACCAGTGTGGTCACATTTGATAAGGGCCCTCTTGCTGGATTATAGCTGGCACATTCTTGTTGTGTCCTCACATGGTGGAAGGGGCTAGAGATCTCTCTAAAGCCTCTTTTTAATGCACTAATTCCATTCATGAGGGCTCTACCTTTATGACCTAGACAGACTCAAAGGCTCACCACCAATTAAATCATCTTTGGGGATTAAGATTTCAACATATGAATTATGGAGGATCACAAACAGTCGGACCATAGCAGAATTCTACAAAAAAAAAAAAAAAGTTTAACTAACAGGAAGTTAAAAATATGAGTAAAACAGAAGTGAAAAATAGAGGGGAAAAAACATAAAACAAAAATAAAAAGGCAGCACTAAGCACTAATATAGCAATAATTTAATCCTATGTAAATGGTCTAAATACACCAATTAAAAGACAGAGAGATTGGCAGAGTGGATAAATGCACATTACCCAATTATATGCCATTTATAAGAAACTCAGTTCAAATATAATGATAAAAGTAGGTTGAAAATAAAAGGATGTTAAAATAATTCCATACAAATATTAATCAAATGAAAACAGTAGTGGTGATAGAAATAACAAGACTTCAGGGCAAAGATATTTACCATGGATAGAAAAGGATATTACATAATGATGAAAGGATCAGTTTACCAAGAATACATAGCAATCCTAATTGTCTAAACAGTAAAAAAAGAGATGCAAAATATCCAAAAGAAAAACTGATAGAACTGACAGTAAAAATAGACAAATCTACACTTATATAGTTGGAGACTTCAACATCTGTCTCTCAACAATGGACAGAACAATTAGAGAGAAAATCAGCAAAGATACAGAAGAATTCAACATCATCAAACAACAATCTGATCATATTTATAGAACATGCCACCCAACAACAGCAGAAAGCAAAAACTCTAATGAAAAAAAATTAAAAAGATCAAAATAAAAGGAAAGACGTGCTTTGTTCATGGATTAGAAGAATCAACACAGAAAAGATGTTAGTTCTCCCTAAATTGATATGCAGATTGAATGCAATTGTTATCAATGTCCCAGCAAGATGTTTATAGATATAGATTATTCCAAAATATATGAAAAAACAAAAGAACTAGAATAATAGGTAAAATAATTCTGAAAAAGAATAAAATTGTACCCAGTTTCAAGACTATTATATAGCTGCAGTAATCAAGATTGTATGATATTGGTAGATGAATAGACACATAGATCAATTGAATAGAAAGCTCAGAAATAGGCCACACAAGTACAGTCAACTGATTTGTTACAAAGTTACAAAATAATTCAATGGAAAGATTGTCTTTTAAACAAATTGTGCTAAAATGGCTAGATATCCATAGTCCTGCCACCCATATCTCCCCAAGTACAGTCAACTGATTTGTTACAATTACAAAAATAATTCAATGGAAAGATTGTCTTTTAATCAAATTGTGCTAAAATGGCTAGATATCCATAGTCCTGCCACCCACATCTCCCCAAATGTACCTTGACCTAAACTTTACTTCTCATTCAAAATTAAATCTAAATGTATGATAAACTTCTATATAAAAGTTAAATTTATAAATCTTTTAGAATATACCACTGGATAAAATTTTCAGGTCCTAGGTCTTGTTGAAGAGTTCTTAGAAATGACATAAAAACCAGTCTTTAAAAGGAAAACAAAATTAATAAACTGGACTCCTCAAAATGTTACTTTATGACTTTATTAAGAGGATGAAAAGACAAGCTACAAACTGGGAGAAAATATTTACAAACCGCATATCTGGCAAAAGATTCATGCATAAAATATATAAATTCAAGATTCAACACTAAAAAGAATTTAAAAAATAATCCAATTAGATGTTGGAAAAAGACATGAAGAGACACTTTGCTAAAGAGCATACATGGATGGTAAATAAGCATGTGTAAAAATGTTTCACATCATTAGCCATTAGGGAAATGCAAATTAGAACCACAGCGAGTTATCACTGCTCACTTATCAGAATGGCTAAAAAGTACTGACAGCAGATGCTGACAAGGATTTGGAGACAGTGCATCACTCGCACATTGCTAGTAGGAATATAAAAATGATATAACCACTCTGGAAAAGTTTGGCAGTTTCTTATAAAACTAACATGCTCTTATTCTACAACCCAGCATATTGCACTCTTGGGCATTTATCCCAGAGAAATGAGAACTTATGTTCACAAAAAAATTGTAAACAAATATTTATGGAAGCTTTATTCATAATAGCCCCAAATTGGAAACCAATCAGATGTCCTTCAGTGGGTGAATGGTTAAGCCAGCTGTGATACAGCCGTCATGGAATAGTATTCAGCAATAAAAAGGAACAAATGATTGATGCACAAAACAACTTGGATGTATCTCACAGGCATTATGCTGAGTGAAAAAAATCTGACTCTAATATGATGTATTCTTCCAATTTTATAATCTTAAAATGTTAAAATTCCATAGATGGAGATAGTGGAGATAGTGGAGAGAAGAGAAGTGAGTGTGACTATAAAGGGGTAGTACAGGGACATCTTTGTGGTGATAGAATACTTCTGTTTCTTGATTGCTGTAGTGATTACCATAGAAACCTCTATATGGGATAAAGGAACATGGAACTATACACACATATATCAATGTCAATTTCCTGGTTTTGATATTGTATTATAGTTACATAGATGTACCCATTGGTGGAAGCAGCTGAAGAGTACATATGATTTTTCTGTATATGTTTGCAATTTCTTGTGTATCTATAATTTAAAAATAAAAAGCTTCTAGAAATTGTTTAAAGTGGTAGAATTAATAAACTAATTTGCTAAGAGCCTCTGGCACAGTGGTATTTCAAAAATCATGACAAGCGTGTTAGCCAGTTACTGCCACCACTGAACACTGAATGGATGCTGCCCTTGGCCTTGCTACCAATGCTGCTTCTAGAAACTGGATTTTTCTAGTGACTGCTGCTTCTATCACCACAGATATGGCATTGCATTCCATCTTTTCATCTTTGAATCAATGTTTTCTGACCAAGTGTTAGGTTGGAGTTGTGACTGTTTGTGTAGTTAAAGAGTTGGCTCAGCAGGTCTGGGATGTTCAAAGCCTGTGTATTCCACAAAAAAAAAATTGCACATTCCAAAGAAAGGTCTGGCTCTTGACGAAGTCTTGGAGATAACCTCTAAGTCCTTGAACTATTTTACGAGATTAGAGTGTCTTTGTTCACCTGGGCCTTTGGGCCATAGCAGGGAATTTACGTTAACAGTGCAATTTATACTGGGGCCTTGGACTTTGTGGTATTAGTTTGACTTCTGCATATGCTGGAGACTGAGTAACTAAGGTCAGCTACTCAGGTGTCCCATGCCTACAAACTGATTCCCAGTAAGATCCTGGGTGCCAAGGGTCAGGCGAGCTTCCATGTTTGTCACACATCTTGCTGGGAGAATTAAACGCTGGCCATACAACTCCAGTGAGAGAGGACAACTGGAAGCTCATGCCTGGTCTTGTCCTGGACTCTGCCCTATGTGTTTTTTAGCTTTGATGATTTAAATCAGTATACTTTCACTGTAATAAACCATAGCCATGAGTATAACACCTTTTCTGAATTCTGTGAGTCCTAGCAAATCATTGAATCCAAGGGTGGTCTTTAGGACCCTGCCATAGTGGTAGATCCTATAGATCATATTCTCTTACCTGATAAGGGAATGTGAAAAAAGGAATATCTGGCCTTTGTGGCTTTTGCAGTTGTAACTATTATGTAATAGAGTATACACACTGTATTATCTTACTAATATGTGAAAAAATTGAAATACATCTAGCCCTAAGGGTTTTCAATAAGCATTTGTAGGACTATATAAAGTTAAAAGTCTTCTTAAAAGTTAGTAAGATGGTGGGATTCATTCATTCATTAAATATTTTTTGAGAATATCAAATACGCCAGGCATCATTCAAGGCCCTGGGGATACAGCAATGAATAAAACAAAGAAAAATCTATCTCCTCAAAAGACTTTTAATCTAATGTGGAGAGAAGGACATGACTAAAGGAGAAATACACAATGTTGATGAAGAGAATATATAGAGGAATCAGTTTGTGACCTGTTAATTTTGAAAACACTACCTGAAATTTATATAATGTTACTAACCAATGTTACCCCCAATAAATTTATTTTCTTAAAGAAAAGATAATGGAGACATATCCACTTGAAGAAGTGATGTAGGCAGTTGGATTATGGATCTAGGATTCAGAGGCCAAGTCACGACTGGAGATATAGGTATGGAAGCAGCATAGAAAATGGTGTTTCAGACCTTTCTGAGTCTGATCACGTCCCACTGCAGACACTTTACAGAGGAAGTGCTGAGGAAAAACAGGCAGCTGACAGGGGAGGTTGCTATGCAACAGATGAGGGAAGTCATCCAGCCAGGCAGAATTGATGTTGGCCCTTGGGGACCAAATACTGTGGGCTTTCTTAACATTAGCTTCCTTTCACACTCAGACTCCTGGCAGGAGCTGATGCCAGAACAAATGTGAAATATACAAAGATCTGGCTTTGATTTTTGGAAAGTATCTGTTCAGTTTGGGTCACCTCACATATGTATGTCATTTTCTGCCTTTTTGAGTCTCTCCAGTCATTCTGGAAGGACAGGGGCATGTGTGTTCATTGGGCAGGACCCCAGTAAGTGCTCCTTGCATTTCTGTTTTGCATATTGAGAAGCAGGGCTCAAAAAGTGGAGTGACCTGAGTGGGCTCACATGGCTAGTAACAGCCTGGCCCAGCACTTTATCCCAGGAATTGCCCTGGAAGGAACCAGGACAAACATTTACTCTGAATCAGGGCTCGCCATGGCTCAGACACACAAGTGATTGTCCCGGCTGCTCCAGCAGGCACCACGAAGGCCTCAGGGACAGCATGTTTATGCCACTCATGAGAAAAGGTCTGACAGAGTGGGGAGTGGGCCCCTTGCCTCATACACCAGTTCCATACTGTTTCTGAAGTGGCCTCTATTCTATCCCTCCCCTCTCATGGCCCTCCAGTCAGGTTGGCATGCATCTCCACTCCCTTGCCCAGCACCAGTTAGGTCACTATTAAGGAGGTCTCAGTGGAATCTCTAATTTTAACAAGTGCTAGGCTCCTGCTAAGCTCATGTACTTTGGGGCCCAGGAAAAGAAATGGCCAGAGAAGATACACTATTGGAGGTAGAAAAAAGTTTGCTGGAGTGAACCCTACTCTGTGTAGGATGGACTCAGGTAGAGTAGGCAAGGGTGGGGCTGGGGATCTCTACTTGTGTCCTCCTAGGTGCAGATCTGGAGCTTGGCTCTCAGAGAACACAAACTTATCTTGTTTTGGACAGATGTTGACAGGGAAGGGTGTGTGGGGAGTGGGCTTTCACTCAAACGAAGAGGGGAGGGTGTCTCAGTCCTCAGACCCACGCTATTGGAACATGGGTTTGGGAATCAGGAAGAGACCCAGGCCCACATTTTGCATTTTTTGTTTGCTGGCTCTGTGGCCTTTGTCTAGTTCATGAAGCATATCTATGCCTCAAGCGTCTTGATCTGTAAAATGGAGACCTTTGCCTCCCAGGCAGCTGTGAGAGGAGAAAAAGCCCTAGCAAAGATCATTCTGTGATGTACAAGTTGTGCCCTTCCCTCCCCTTCTCCCTGCCTCCACACACAAAATAAGCCCAAGGCTGAAACTGCACAAAGGGCAAGAAAGAAGCTAATTTTTTGAGTCTGGGAGCTTTTGAGGGGGATCATGTAGCGTCACGTGGCGAGCAGACTTTTCCTACTTCCAATAGTGTATCCTCTCTGACATTTCCTTTTCCTGAGCCCCAAAGTGGAGCCTAGCACTTGTTTCAGTTAGAGGCCCTACATCGAGACCTCCTTAATAGTGACCTAAGCGGTGCTGGGCTAGGGGGTGGAGATGCATGCCGACCTGACAGGAGGGGCCCTGAAAGGGGAGGATAGAACGAGACGCATTGCGGAAAAGGTAGGGAGCTGGTGTGTAGGGCAAGGGGTGGGACCTAGAGGCACAATGCATCTGTTTTGGGGAGGGGATGTTGAGGAAGGGGAGGGATTGTTGTATACTGTAGACCTGGTTGGTGGGGGGTGGTGTGTTGGCAAAAGGGGCGGCACTGCCTCCCGCTGCACATGCGCACCATGGTATTCAGAAGGAGGCTTTTGTTGGGAAAGCGACTAGGACTCTTATTTGGGCGGTCTGCTCTTGCACATGCGCACAGTCGTGAGGCGGTGGGTGGTATATTAGGCGAAGAGGCGGGGTCGTTCTAGCTGCCGCGCTGGCATTTTCTCCTGGACAAGGAGAGGGTGCGGCTGCTGAGAGCTGAGCACTGCAACCCCGATCCTCTGAGTCGTGAAGAAGGGAGGCAACGAGGGGGTTGGGGTTGGGGCCTGAGGCAAGGTGAGAATTAGCCCCCAGACAGGGCATCTGCCCCCTGGTGCGGGCCCCCATTTTTCATCCCTTTTCCTTTACCCCGGATTCTGATCCCCTTTTCACTCCCCAAACCCTGATTCACACCCCTCACCCAATCCTACCTTATTCAGAACCCCCGTTTGCTCTCTGAACCCTTCCCATCGTTCGAAATCTCCAGATTTCTCGACCTTGATCTGCACTGTAAATATGATTGATCGATTCTTCCTTATTCGAAACCATTCAATTTCCCAAGTGCGACTGCCAACCCAATCCCTCTAGATTCAGAACTCTTATATGCTTTTTGAACTCTGATTTGAAGCTTCTCCCCGTATGTAGCTTCTCGAGATTCAGAACCTCCATTTGGACACCCATTCACATTTCCTACATCGATCCAGCGCGTTCTCCTCACATTCAGCACCTCACCTGTCCCCACAATCAAACCCCAACCACCTACCCACAAATATGGTTCTTCATATTTGTCCTCCGTAGTATAACACTCGGCTCCTCCTCCACACCTCCCCCCAGGCTCTGCTCTTGCCAGAGGGACAGGAGCCATGGCTCAGAAAATGGACTGTGGTGCAGGCCTCCTCGGCTTCCAGGTGAGATCTCCACTCCTCCCCATTTCCCCAGCGGACAGTTCCCCCTAAGCCCCTAGCTGCCCAAACTCCTAGATTCGATTTGCCCTCTTCGTGCTAGATACTGTTGTCTTTCAAATTCCCAGGGTTTATCGAGGGGGGAGGGACGTCCCTTTTCAGCAATCAGTCCTGCTCAGAGAAAGGGGAGACCCTGTTAGTAGTCAGGGCAATCTGCCCAGATAATGCGGGTTGGATAAGGAACCATTTTTCCCATAGTCCTAACGTTTGTAGAGCAGTCTGCCACCCCCTCCCCCAACCTCCTAACTCCGCCCTCCGTCTCTCTCTCTCTCTCTCTCTCTCATTCCCTGCTCTCTGCGACCCCCACCCCCATCCTCAAGTCCTCGCGGTGGCACCCTCTCACCATCCCCAGTCCAGAGCTCCTACCGCACACCGCTCTGCTGTAACCTCATTATTCCCTGATCACCCCACAGTTCCACTTTGCCCCCACTCCTCTTTCCACCCCACCCCTCTTTTAGCCCCTGCCCCAATCAGCCCCTGCCAGTTGTTTTGTTGCCACTACAACTCCCTTGCCTTCCTTCGTCCTTCGCCAGCTGTCGACATCTCTGCCTCAGCCCTCCTCTTTAAGCACCAACACCCTACTGTACCTCCCTTGCACTGCTCTACCTACATTTTGGCTCCCGCTTCAGAGGCCCAGAGATTTCATTTTCCCCCTGTATTTGCAGGCTGAGGCCTCCGTAGAAGACAGCACCTTGCTTATGCAGACCCTGATGGAGGCCATCCAGATCTCGGAGGCTCCACCTACCAACCAGGCCCAGCAGCTGCCTGCGGACTGAATTCTATTCCCCAGAGTTCACAGCCCCCAGCAGCCAGTGAGATGGCTGATAATCAGGTTTCAGCAGCTGCAGCTAAGCCTAAAACAGCCTTTAAGGCTCAAAATGCCACCACAAAAGACCCGAATGCTGCCTATGATTTCTCTCAGGCTGTTAATGCCAAGGAGACACCGCCTAAGGCAGCCTTTATGACCCAGAAAGCCACCCCAAAGGGCCCAAATGCTGCCTATGATTTTTCCCAGGCAGCAACCACCAGTGAGTTAACTGCCAACAATTCCGAGATGGCTTTTAAGGCCCAGAATGCCCCTACAATTTCTCTCAGTCTCTCAATGCCAGTGAGATGGCCAACACACAGCCTAAGACAGCCTTCAAGGCTTGGAATGATACCACTAAGGCCACAACAGCTGATACCCAGACCCAGAATGTTAACCAGGCCAAGATGGCCACTTCCCAGGCTGACATAGAGGCCGACCCAAGTACCTCTGAATCTGATGGTGCAGCTGCACAGACATCAGCAGATGGTTCCCAGGCTCAGAATCTGGAGTCCAGGACTATAATTCGGGGCAAGAGGACCCGCAAGGTGAGATCCCTGCTAGCTATGCTTTGCTTTGGGCTCTCTCTTCTCTGAGGTTATTTGTTCTAAAAACAAAGTTATCTATGTCTATATTTATGTCAATATCTGCCTGTGTTCAGTTAGATTATAAGGGATGATAAGGTGAATGTGATAATTCCTGCCCTCTGAGTGTCTGAGTGTTCACACACTGATGGGAGATGAGACATAATATATACATCTTGTATGTAATTCAGTTTTCATTTTGATAGCAGTCTCCACATGTTAGTTCTTGAGCCAGGCGCATTCACACAGGCTATCTCACTTTTTAAATCTTCAAGGTACCTCATATGAGTTAGGGATCATAGCCTCAGTTTTACAGAGAAGGAAACTAAGTCTCAGAGAGGTGAAGTGACTTGAGTGACTTGTCCAGGGTGGTACAAGCAGAGCCAGTGGTGGACATAGGAAGAGGAGCAGCTTCAGACCCCACCCTTGGGTTGCTCCTGGCCTGGTTCAGAGATGAAACTCCTGCTTGGAAGACAGTGAAAGACAAGCCCAGGACTCAGGGTGACAATTGGCTAGTGGGTCAGGCTGTCACTCACAGGTGAGGGTTTTAGGGGACCTTCCTGGAAAAGATGGGGTGAGGACACAAACACCTGGTGACTCTGGACCTTCCTTCTCTTTGATGATGCAGATTAATAACTTGAATGTGGAAGAGAACAGCAGTGGGGATCAGAGGCGGGCCCCACTGGCTTCAGGGACCTGGAGGTCTGCACCGATTCCAGTTACCACTCAGAACCCCCCTGGCGCACCCCTAATGTGCTCTGGCAGACCCCATTGGCCTGGCAGAACCCATCAGGCTGGCAAAACCAGCCAGCTAGGCAGACCCCACCAGCACGTCAGAGCCCCCCAGCTAGGCAGACCCCACCAGCCTGGCAAAAACCCAGTTGCTTGGCAAACCCAGTGATCTGGCCGAACCCAGTGATCTGGCAGAACCCAGTGATCTGGCCAAATCCCATTGTCTGGCCTGGTCCAGTTGTCTGGCCAAACCCATTGGCTTGGCAGAATCCACCTGGATGGCAGACCCCACCTGGATGGCAGACCCCACCAGGCTGGCAGGGTCCTACAGATTGGCAAGGCCCTCCAGATTGGCCGCTACCACCTGACTGGCCACTCCCACCTGATTGGCCACTTCCCACGGATTGGCCACTCCCACCTGACTGGATCCCCACCGATTGGCCAGTTCCACCTGACTGGCAGAACCTGCGACCTTCACCAAACCTGCGACCCTCTCCCAACTCACGTGCCTCACAGAAACCTGGGTGCCTCACAGCCCCGAGATGTGGCCCTTCTTCAGGAAAGAGTAAGCACTATAACTCCGCAGTCACTGCTCCTCTCGTTCTTTTACTTGTCATACTTCCTTCTATAACTCAACCTAAATTTTCTGTAAATATAACTTTAAAGATTTCCTTTTCCCCTTCCAGGCAAATAAGTTGGTCAAGTACCTGATGCTTAAAGATTACACAAAGGTGCCCATCAAGCGCTCAGGTAAGCATCCAGTGCCCTCTTCCAGGTATTTGCCCTTACCTACCCCTTCCCTTCAGTCCCCTCCTTCCATGGCTGATTCTTCCTTTTTTCACCCTTAAGGACACTGACTGCTCTTCCCAGCAGGGCTGGCAAAGGAGCTGCAGCTCTGTGGCCCCTGCTCAGCCCAGGTGTTCCCTCCTCTCTCCTACAGAAATGCTGAGGGATATCATCCGTGAATACACTGATGTTTATCCAGAAATCATCGAACGTGCATGCTTTGTCCTGGAGAAAGTAAGAAGGCAGCCCTAAGAGAAAGGAATAATGGGGAAAGTCATGATTTCAAAGATTCATGGGATTCTTACTGGGAGTTTAGAGCAGGTCTCACAGGAATGTGAGCAACTTGAGTGTGGGTAGCTTATGCTAGATTTTGTAATTTCATAGTCTGTTTTCTTTTCCCTGTAGAAATTTGGGATTCAACTCAAGGAAATTGACAAGGAAGAACACCTGTATATTCTCATCAGTACTCCCGAGTCCCTGGCTGGCATACTGGGAACGTAAGATGGGAAAGGAAGTGGAACATTGCCTTTCTCAGTGGTTTCTTTTTTTTTTCCTGGAGGCAGGTCAGGGTCCAAGATTGATGGTCACATAGCAGGTCACAGGCAGAGCTGGGTAGTAGAATTATCCCCTAGCCGAGGAATACTGGAGAAGCTAGATGGGTAAGCTGCCTTGGGTGTCTTGTGCAAATGGCTGCTGAAAGCATATTCTTTTTGTACTCCTTTAGGACCAAAGACACACCCAAGCTGGGTCTCCTCTTAGTGATTTTGGGCGTCATCTTCATGAATGGCAACCGTGCCAGTGAAGGTGAGTGGCTGGATCTGCAGCTGGGGGTTGGCTACAGCCTGATTTCCATGCTCATTTTTTGTCTCTTGTCTCCCCTTGCCTCCCATTGCAGCTGTCCTCTGGGAGGCACTACGCAAGATGGGACTGCGTCCTGGGTATGATTGAGCTCTCTCATCTTTTGCCTGTTTATACTATCCATTGACAATAGAGAATGGTCTCAGGATTTCATCAGCCTGGTGGTCTAGGGATTTTGGGGAGGTACTGAGCCCAAGAATGTGACCTGGGTAGATGGGGAAATAGTCCTGAACTCTGCCTCTTCTCTCATCCCTGACCTTTGTGTTGGAAAGCTCTTTTCTTTGGGCAAGGTAATAGTCTCTGATTATGGATTCCTTTTTTTTTTTTTTAACTATTAGAGTGAGACATCCCCTCCTTGGAGATCTAAGGAAACTTCTCACTTATGAGTTTGTAAAACAAAGGTAAATGATGCCTGAGGGGATTTATCTGGTCCTCATGAGTTCAGTGTGCTAGTCAGCCTCAGAAAGTCCCTCCCACGCTCATTTCTTATACTAACTATACCTATACATATGCGTACAGAAACACATGTCACTCTGAAGTATTTATTGAGTATATTCCTTGTGGTTGAATTTTTCTACAGTTTAGTTATGTTGCAAGCGAAGCTTGTCCACCAATCCTATAGTAGACATCTCCAAGGCAGGGCCTGGTTGAGGTTTTTGCATTGCAGTGTAATCATTGCATCGGGCATATCTGTGGCTCACTGACAAGATTGTAAAAACCTGGAGCTAGAACTGTGATGGGGTGGGATTAAGTGTTGTCCTTTCTATGGCCCTACATAAGCCTTTCTTGCAGCTCTAGGAGACTGCTAAGTGTAGAAACATTGACATAGGAATTCAAATGCCTGATTATTAAGAGGGGTCAGTACTATGATCGTGTTTAGAAATGAGTCTTGGGGGAGTGGGCATTGCTACCTGGAGTTTCAAAGTCTAGGACTATTAGGCATTAATGGACTACCATTCTACCTTGATAGAAACAAATATCTTCTTGCTCTTTCTAAGGTACCTGGATTATAGACGAGTGCCCAACAGCAACCCTCCTGAGTATGAGTTCCTCTGGGGCCTTCGTTCCTATCATGAGACTAGCAAGATGAAAGTGTTGAGATTCATTGCAGAGGTAAAAGAGGACCTGCTTCAGGCTTGATGGGTCAAAGGGTGAGGTGTGACTGGCTGGGAATGGTCCAGAGCAGGAATGAAATTTTAGGTATTACACACGGTAGGTGCTGCATTACTAATGGTATTTGATGTTATTAAACAAACAGTAGCACAAAGTAGGGTGTTAAATACATAGTAGTGCTTTGTAAATATTAATTAATACTATTATGGGTTTTTGTTTTTTTTCTATTTCTTATCTCAGGTTCAGAAAGAGAGACCCTCGCGACTGGACTGCACAGTTCATGGAGGCTGCAGATGAGGCCTTGGATGCTCTGGATGCTGCTGCAGCTGAGGCTGAGGCCCGGGCTGAGGCGAGAACCCGCATGGGGATTGGAGATGAAGCTGTATCTGGGCCCTGGAGCTGGGATGACATTGAGTTTGAGCTGCTGACCTGGGATGAGGAAGGAGATTTTGGAGATCCTTGGTCCAGAATCCCATTTACCTTCTGGGCCAGATACCACCAGAATGCCCGCTCCAGATTTCCTCAGACCTTTACTGGCCCATTATTGGCCCTGGTGGTACAGCCACTGCCAACTTTGCTGCCAACTTTGGTGCCATTGGTTTCTTCTGGGTTGAGTGAGATGTTGGGTAGGTATATCACTTTGGTTTGGGCAACTTGGGTCATTGGGAGATGTAGGGTATGTGTGAATGTATTTATGTGCACAAGCTGGGAGTTGTAGGAAACCTATGGCAGGGAGATGAGAGTAGTATGGGGAAGCACTGTTTGGTATTTATATTTATTACTATTTGATAATTATATATTTTTATATATATAATCTTTAATTTTTTTTCTTTCTTATGTTCACAGATATTGCTAATCAATTGCAATAGTCTTTCCCCTGAGTGAGGCTGACGCCTCGGAGTCCTTCTAAACACAGCTATCTAGAGAGCCACATCCTATTGACTGAAAGTGGCATGCAAGATAAATTTATTTGATGTTCCTTGTCTTTGCTTTTTCCCCTTGTGTGCTGTCAAGTTTTGGTATCAAAAATAAACATTGAAACTGCAAAGTAAAATAGATGTGCTCCCATTTTTCCCTATGTTGGGGGAGAGATCAGCATGTCTGTATGGGAGAGACAGGGCCTCAGTTTCTAGCCTGAGGCGTAAATCAGCTTTTAACAGGTGGAAAAGGGGGTTGATTGGCTAAATGGGTTGGGAATAAAGGAGCAATTAGTAAATGTGAGTGTTAATGAGATCCAAAAACTAATAGGGTTTATAAATGTCATTTAAGTGATTCGTATGTGAAAGATAATGCTGCTAGGTGTCCTGGAGTGATGCTGAAAGATGAAGTAATGAGAAAGGTATAGGTGGTCAGACAGTTAACATTTAAGGAGACGGGAGGTAAAATTCCAGGTAATGACAAGGATCAGAGAATGGGTGGTTGAAGGGGAGATAACTATTCCCAGAGATGATGTTGCTGGGACTCCAGGGTGTTGGTTGTATTATCCATGTGGAAAATGAAATAACTCCAGGATGGGGCAGGAGTAGAAGCAGAGAACACTGAGCTAGGTACCAAAGTCTCCTGTATAATAAGGAAGATCTCATACCCCTAGCCACATTGCTCACAGGGCCCCCTTCTCACCTCTGGAAATGCTACCCATAGCCTGTCCCTCTAGAAAGGCCTCACAATCCCCACACCACAGGACTAGGGCCACATCTCAAAGACAAGGTCTTAAGACAGTGGAGCCTGCACAATGGCTTATGCCCTTCTGCGGGGAAAAAGAAGAAACTTTGTTGCTTAGAGAACAAGAATTGAGAAGGACAAAGCTCTATGCAAAGCTAGACAGCCTTTTGGCTGTAACTGTAACAGGGACCTGGCTGGAGCTGCAGGTCTTTGCTGAAAGCAGAGCTCTCAATGAGGATGAAATTAGGCTTAGGCCATAACTTCCTCAGTGGCTTGGTAGTACCTAAGCATGTGGGCAAGGGCAGAAGCAGGAAGTCCTAGGATAGAAGAAACCAAGAGCAAAGGCAATTTAGTCTCCTGGGAAGGACTAAGTGGCGGGGGACAGTGTCCAAGACTTCTTCAGGCTCTCCAGTGATATCCACGTTCTGAGAGAATTAATAGGAAGGAGACAACAGTGTGGAGTTCCAGCCCCTCCCTTGTCTGTTGTCCTCACTGTCAGGCTCCCCTACTTCAGATAGGCCTGGATCCTGACCTTTTTCTCAGGCAGGCCTTGGGGAATTTTAGCCTGAGTCCTTATTGGCCCCGCATCTCTTTGTACCTCCAAGTCTGGGCTGTGGTGCCAGCATTTCTGGGTGCTGGTTATTCTACTTGATGGTGTGAAACACACAAGCTCTGTGGACTGGGGTGGCCTTTCTGTAAGGAAAGGTGCTTTCATCTTGTGCAACCTATTCTTAATCACTTGCCTTTTTGTTGGCCTTTGAAACTCGAGTGATTGACACAAGAATGGGGAAAAAATGGTTTATGTAATTTTAACCCCAGGGCAGCATCCTGATCAGACTGTTTTCTGTCTTTGTGCTTTCTATCCAGTTTTCAAGTTATCTTCTCCAGTCTCCCTCCAGTTCTGTGAGTCTCTGATATCTTTCTAATAAAATCCATTAATTACGCTGGCAAAAAAAAAAAAAAAACAACTCTATTATTTATAACCAGTTGGTATGTTGAAGCCAGCTTGCACCTGTTGTGCACATCGTCCTGCCTTTGCATGCAATAAAATTGGTAACTTGAAACTGGTCATGCTAGGATTATTTATTCCATTAAAAGTGATAAAAACTACCAGATTTTTGTTTTGTTTTGTTTTGAGAACCAATTGTTAATCATTTACCAACACCCCATTGCTTACAATCAAAATCTTAAGTGATGGAACATGTGAGTGTATGGAAAAGGGCTGGGATACTGTGAGCTCTACGAGGACAGAAGCAGCAGGATGTTGTAGAAAGAAGCTGGATTTTGCCATCAAAGAGCCCTATCTTCTAATTCTACCCTTCCCCAGTGGTGTGATTTTGGGCAAGTATTTTCTTCTCTCTCTGTCTTACTTTACTTAGCTATGAAAGTATATGATAAAAATACAGCATTTGGCAAAAATATAAACAACACACCAACAACAACAACGACAAAAATCTAGTGCTTACTAAATTTCCATGAACTCTACATTTTCCAGCCACCTTTGAAGTTTTGTTTGGGTCCTGTGACTATTTCTAGTTAATGGGTAGTAGTGATCTGTGCACTGCCAGGACAACACCTAAGAGCCTGTATATGTTCGAAATAATGTGTGCCCAAGCAAGAGTCCTGGGGGAGGGTCCTTGGGTAGGTAGTTGTATGTCCTGGTGGAGGTGGAGCTGGTAATGATAGGATGAAAACAGGGAAAAACTGTGATGGCATCTAAATCGTGGGCCTGGCCCCAACTTTTTTTTGTCTCTGCCAGAGCACTGAACTACAAAAGGGCTCACGTGTAGAATGAGTTGATCTTAATAATTTGGTTTGGTGTGGAGAGGGGCAAGTGAAAGACAGAGGCAGATTGCATTGGGGGGCCCAGGCCAAGGGTGACAAAAGGAACAAATGTAGGTTGGGGTTAGATTGAAGAAAAACCTTAAAGACAAGCCTCGGAAGCTCAGACTCTCCTCTGGAGCATTAGTCAGCCCAGCACATTGATGCCAATTTTTCATCCACCAGTTTAGTATCCATTGATGATTCTTGCCTCATTCAATCATTACCATGCTTATTGTCCAGAGATGACTTTCTATTTTCAACATCTGTTCTACTATTTAAGTAGAATTCAAAAAAATACTGTAGATTCTTTTTGCTATAAAGAGATTTCCCTTCTCATGCAAGAATGTATGTATGTGTTGACTCATTGATTATTATTCTATTAAATACATTATATATTTTTACTAAACCTTATTTATTTAATATGCAAATTGTTACAGATTTCATTAGTTAGTGGAGACCCCTTCAAGTTGACTCCTGAGTCCATTTGACACAACCCCATCATTTTTTGAGCATTTCTTATTTTGGGGCACAGCAAGATGTTACATACATATTTTGTATATTTCCCACCCCAGGCATCATACATTTCACCATGGAGTTCTGTTTATTTTTCTAGCGGGTAATGGTATTTATAAACCAAGACCTGGGTGCTAAGTGTGCTCACTGCTATTGAGGTATCTATCATTGCTACTAGGTCCTCTCAGAGGACAGATCTAGGAGATGTGTGTGTTCATATTTTAATCTATTTTATATTCATATTTTAAAAACCATGGATTCGTACTGATACCCCAATTCCAGTTCAACACAGGATTCATTTCAACCTTCTCCCTTTCAATGATTATAACCCCCTTTGCTGACAGGAGAAATTAGCTTCCATTATCCACTATGTATATAATTTAATTTATTTATTGTGCTCAATGTTAGTCTGCACAAAAATCATTTCTGGAATTTTTAACCCATGCTTTTTGAAGAAAAATCAACAACAAAAACAACAATGAAAACTATTTCAGTTGATTTTTGTTGTTAGTCCTAAGGCATGTAATACAAATACCTTTCAAGAGTCACTTAGGGCACTCTTGCTTCCAGAAATATGGAGTAAACATAATTTTATAAATTCTTTCCAGGAATAAAACTTTTAGACAGTAACTGCCAAAACACCATAGAAAAAACTGCAGTGCATCCCAACCCCTACCTCCTGTGAAGTTCAAGTAGAGAGCCTAGATTTCTACCTTTGCATGGATGTAAAGAAGCACTCCAGATCCTGACCCTGCCAGGGTAATGTTAGAGAAAGGTGAGTGGTGATCCAGAACTTTTATCCTCTCTGGGTAAAAACTAGTTCCACCCACCACCTCAAATGTCATAAAGACCATGAGGAGAGACTGGACTTCCATTCCCATCCAGCAGTAATGAAGAGCCCTTCCCCCTTCTAATTGTGGTGGTGTCAGAGAATAGCTAGTGGAGAGACAGCATTTGCACCACCTCTAGGGTAAGGAGTCCACCTTGCCCCCAATCCATGGCAGTATCAGTGGAGACGATGTGAAGAGTATAGACATCTATTGCCACCCAGCAACAGTGAGGCACTCCTCCATCCCCACTGGGTGGTGTCAGGGAAGGCCTATAGGGAACCAGGACCATCACTAACCCTTATCAGTAAAAAGGCCACCATCCCATTACATCAGGCCATATGGAATGCAGTAATAAGGCTTCTGCCTCTCCCAGACAGGTTGATATCAGCAGAAGCCTAATGGGAGTGCTGAACTCTCAACCTTGGCCAGTAGTAATAAGGAGTCCCTCTTGCGCTCTGGCTATCAACAGAGGCCAATTGAAGAAATTACCCTTCCATTCCTACCTAACAGGAATGAGGTAATGCCACCTTTCAAAACACTGGAGCAGTGTCAGAGGAAGCCTGCTAAAACATAAGCTTTAAATAAAATAAAGTGTCTCATCACAAAATATCTTAAATTTCCGGAAATTCAATTCATTTTTTTTAAATGTTCTCTTTTAATTATTTATTTTCATTATTTCGTATTGTAACAAAATACACATAAAACCTACTATCTTAATCATTTTAAATGTACAATTCAGTGGTATAAAGTACATTCATATTGTGCAACCATCACCACTACCCATTTCCAGAATTCTTTTCACTGAAACTCTGTACTTATCTAACAATAATTCCCCATGATCCAGCCCAGGTAAACACTATTCTACTCTTCATTACTATGAATTCGGGTTTTTGGTTATTTTATTAATTCTACATACAAATGAGATCACACAATATTTGTTTTTTTTGGGTCTGGTTTATTTTACTTAGCCCTAACGCCCCAGATTCATCCATGTTGTCACAAATATCAGGAGTTCCTTCTTTTTAAGGCCAAATAATATATATATAATGTATGTATAATATATATAATATTTTCTTTATCCATTCAGCTGTCCATCTGTTGATAAACACTTAAGTTATTCCCATGTCTTGGCAGTCATGTATGATGCTGTAATAAACATGGAGGTGCAGATCTCTTTGAGATAGTGATTGCATGTCCTTCAGATACAAACCTAAAAGTTGAATTGTGAAATTATATGTTACTTCTATTTTCAATTTTTTGAGGAACATCCAAACTGTTTTTCACAGTGGCTGTACCAATTTACATTCCCACCAACAGTGCATAAGGGGTCCCTTTTCTTCACAGCCTCTCCAACACTTCTTATCTCTTTTTTTTATAATATCCATTCTAACAGTATGATGTAACATCTCATTGTAGCTTTTATTTCCATTTCCCTGATGATTAGTGAAGTTGAGCATCTTTTCATGTACCTGTGGTTCATTTGTATGTCTTCTTTAAGGAAATGTCTATTCAAGTCTTTGCTCATTTTTAAAACATAGGATTGGTTTTTTTTTTTGTTGTTATTGAGTTGAATAAGTTCTTTAAATATTTTATTTATTTTATATTTTTATATATTTTTTTCAATTACAGTTGACATTCAAATTATTTTATATTATTTTTCAGGCATATAGTATATAAAATTACAAAGTGAACCCCCTGATTAATCCATTACCCCTGGCACTATACATAGTTATTATAATATTATTAACTATATTCCTTATGCTGTACTTTACATCCCTATTTTGTAATTATCGATTTGTACTTACTGTAATTACTATTTTGTAATTCCCATCTTGCACTTCTTAATCCCTTCATCTTTTTCACTCAGCCTCTCAACCCCACCCCTTTATCTAACAACCATCAGTTGTTCTCTGGATCTATGAGTCTGTTTCTGTTTTGATTGTTTATTTTCTTTAGGTTCTAAAACATAAGTGAAATCATATAAGATTTGTCTTTCTCTGTTTGACTTATTTCACTTAGCATAATATCCTTTAGGTACATCCATGTTGTCTCAAATGGTCAAGTTTCATTTTTTACAACTGAGTAATATTTCATTGTATATATGCACCACTTCTCCTTTATCCAATTGTCTATTGAGGGGCACTAAGATTGCTTTCATACCTTGGCTATTGTAAATAGCATCACAGTGAACATAGGGGTGTATGTATCTTTTCAACTTAGTGTTTTGGATTTCCTTGAATAAGCACCCATAAGTGGAATTGCTAGGTCATAACATAGTTTTAGTATATTTTTTTTAAGGAACTTCCAAACTGTTATACATGGTGGCTGTACCAATTTGCAATCCCACCAACAGTGCATGAGTGTTTCCTTTTCTTCACATCCTTGCCAGCATTTGTCATTTGTTGATTTATTAATGATAGCCAATCTGACAAGTGTGAGGTGATATCTCATTGTGGTTTAAATTTGCACTTCTCTGATGACTAGCAACCTTAAGCAACTTTTCATATGTCTATTGGCTATCTGTATATCCTCTTTGGAGAAATGTCTGTTCAAGTCCTCTGCCCATTATTTATCTGGGTTGTTAGTTTTCTTTTTGTTGTTAAGTTGTATAAATTCTTTATAAATTTTGAATATCACCCCTGTCAGATGTTATCTGGCAAATATCTTATTTCATTGATATCAATAAATACAGAAAAAGCATTTGACAAAATCCAGCATTCATTTACAATAAAAACTCTCAGCAAAGTATTAATAGAGGAATATACCTCAACATAGTAAAGGCCATATATGACAAATCTACAGCTAATATCATACTCAATAGAGAAAAGCTGAAAGTGTCTTTCTTATAATCAGGAACAAGACAAGGATGCCCACTTTCATTACTATTATTCAACATAGTATTGGAAGTCCTAGACACAGCAATCAGACAAGAAAAGAAATAAAAGGCATTTGGATTGGAAAGGAAGAAGCAAAACTGTCATTATTTGCAGATGACACAATATTATATGGACAGAATGCAAAAGATTCACCAAAAAACTAAGAGAACTGATCAACGAATTCAGTAAAGTAGCAGGATGCAAAATTAATATTCAGAAAATCTGTTGCATTTTTATTCAGATAAGTGGAATGTTTTTACTATCAATGTTTACTTTATTTACATTCAATATTATTTTATATTAGTTTCTGGTATATGCAGTGGTTAGACATTTATATAATTTATGAAGGGTTTCCCCCAAATGGTCCAGTACCTACCCAAAACCATACATGGTTATTACAGTATTATTGACTATATTCTATATACCATACTTCACATCCCCATGACTACTTTGTAACTATCTGTGCTTTTTATTAGTTTCAAGTATACAGTACATTGGTTAGACATTTGTATAGTTTATTATATGGTGCCCCTAATTGCTCTCTCCTCTGGTTTTCCACCTAGCCAATGTATTAATGCTAACTGCATTCCCTATGCCATGCTCCCCATCCCTGTGACCATCTATCAACTATTAATTTGTACTTCTTTAAACCTTCACCCCGTTCTATCAGATCCCAAGCACCCTCCTCTCTGACTATCACCAGATTGTTCTCTATATTTGTGAGTCTGTTTTTGATTAATTGATTCTTTTTTGTTCTTTAGATTCTGCATATAAGTGAAATCATATGGTATTTATCTTCCCCTGTCTTACTTATTTCACTCAGCATAATAACCTCTAGTTCGTTCAAGTGGTTGAGAATGGTAGGATTTCATTTTTAATGGCTGAGTGATATTACATTGTATATTATGAACCATAACTTCTTTATCCAATCATCTATTAATGGGCATTTAGGTTGCTTCCATATTGGCTATTGTAAAGTGCGCTTCCATGAATATTGGGGTGCATAGATATTTATGAAATATTGTTTTTTGTTTTCTTTGGATAAATACCCAGAAGTGCAATTGCTGGGTCAAAAGGCATTTCTAGTTTTAATTTTTTGAGAAACCTCCAGACTGTTTTCCATAGTGGCCTGTACCAATTTACAATCCCACCAACAATGTGTGAGGGTTCCCTTTTCTCCTTATCCTCACAACACTTGCTGTTTTTGATGTATAGATGATAGCCATTCTGACAGGTGTGATAACTCATTGTGATTTTAATTTGCATTTCTCTGATGATTAGTGAATTTGAGCATTTTTCCTATGTATACTGGCCATCTGTATTTCTCTTTAGAAAAAGTATCTGTATAGGTCTTCTCAATTTTAATTTGATTGTTTGTTTTTTTGTTGTGAGTTGTATGAATTCTTATATATTGGATATTTACCTTTTATCAGATATATCAGTAGAGAATACATTCTCCCAATCAGTTGGTTGTCTTTTTTGTTTTGTTGATAGTTTCCCTTTGCTGTACAAAACCTTTTGGTTTGATGCCCCCTTTGTTTATTTTTTCCTTTGTTTTCCTTGCCTGGGGAGACATATCTGAAAAGATTCCTGTCAGTAACATCAGAGAGTTTACTGCCTTATGTTTTCATCTAGAAGTTTTATGGTTTCAGGTCTTACATTTAAGTCTTTTATCAATTTTGAGTCTATTCTCGTATGCGGTGTGTAAGAATGTAGTCCAGTTTCTTTCTTTCTTTTCTTCATCTTCTTCTTCTTTTTTGGCATATATCTGTTCAATTTTCCCAACACCATTTATTGGAGAGACTATCTTTACCCCATTGTATAGTCTTCTACCTCTGTTGTCATATATTAAGTGAGATTTATTTCAGGGCTCTCTATTCTGTTCCTTTGATCAATGTATCTGTTTTTATGCCAGTACCATGCTGTTTTGATTAACTGTAGCCTTGTCATATAGTTTGACATTCAGGTAGTGTGATACCTCCAACTTTGTTCTTCTTTCTCAAGATTGCCATGATTATTCGGAGTTTTATGGTTCTATATAAATTTTAGGATTATTTTTTCTAGCTCTCTAAAAAATGTCATTGGTATTTTGATAGAGATTGCATTGAATCTGTAGATTGCTTTGGGTAGTATGGCCATTTTAAGATGTTGATTCTTCCTACCCATGAGGACAGTATATGCTTCCATTATTTGTATCTTCTTCAATTTTTTTTTCAATGACATGATTTTCCTGAGAACAGGTCTTTTACCTCCTTGGTAAATTTTTCCCAGGTAATTTTATAGTTTTCAATGCAATCAGAAATGGGATTGTTTTCTTAATTTCTCTTTTGAAAGTTCATCAATTACTGTATAAAAATGCCACTGACTTCTGAATATTTATTTTGTAACGTGCTACTTTACTGAATTCATTGATCAGTTCTAACAGGTTTTTTTGTGTGTGTGGAATCTTTAGGGTTCTCAATATATAGTATCATGTCATCGGCAAATATTAAGATTTTTATGTCTTTCTTTCCAATTTGTATATCTTTTATTTTTCTTTCTTGTCTTATTGCCGTGGCTAAGACTTCCAATATAATTGAAGAAGAGTGGTGAAAGTGGGCATCCTTGTCTTGTTCCTGCTCTTAAGGAAAAAACTTTTAGCCTTTGCCAATTGAATATGTTAGCGTAGGTTTGTCATATATGGCCTTTATTATGTTGAGGGGTATGTTCTATCTATTCCCACTTTTCTGAGAGTCTTTATCATAATTGGATGCTGGATTAGTGTTGAATGTTTTCCTGTATATATTGATGTGATCATATGTTTTTTTAATTAATTTATTTTTATTGATGACATTAGTTAACGAAATTCAATAAGTTTCAGCTGTACACTTTAACAGTAAGACATATATATGTTTACACTGTGTGTTCACATCCATAGTTAGATTTCTTTCTGTCAGCACATATTTGACCCCCTTTACCTCATCTACCTCCCCCCTCTTACCTTACACCCCACCCTCTGGTTACTACTAGTATGGGTCTTCTTTAATATGTTACCGTCTTCTTCTCCCTGGCTTCCCTGAGGATTCTGTCTTTGTCATTGATTTTTGATAATTTTAATACAATGTGTCTTGGTGAAAGCTTTTTTGGGTTGAGATAATTGGGTTTTCTGTTGACTTCTTGAATTCCAAGCTCCAGCTCACTCATTAGATTTGGAAATTCTCATCAACTACTTGTCTGAAAATGTTTTCTAGTCCCTGCACCTTTTCCTCGCTTCAATAATGCCCATTATTCTTATTTTTCCTGTCCTGATGGTATCAGCTAGTTCTTGTATTTCTTTTTTATTATTTTTCATTCTTCAGTTTCTCTCTTCTTCTTTCTGATTTATTTCTAGATTTCTGTCTTCAATATCACTGATCCTTTCCTCCATTTGGTTGACTCTATTTTCCCAAGCTTTCTATTTTGGTTTTCAATTCTTGCGGTGTGCTTTTAATCTCCAGAAGTTCTATTCAGTTCTTTTTGAGGGTTTCAATCTCTTTTGCTAAAGAACTCATTCTGCTCATCTAGTCATTTTTTTCAATTCCTGAAATTGTTTTTATGACTTGTTTCAGATCTCATTGAGTTTTTTTCAGAAGTACCATCCTGAATTCTCTGTCATTTAAGTTGCATATTTCTATGTGTGTAAATTTATTTTCTGGAGATTTTTCTCTTTCTTTCTGAGATGCCTTGTCATCTTGTTTGCTTATGGTATTTAATAGACTATTTCTCTGCCTGGGCATTAATGGGAGTGTATTCTGTTGTTTTTCCAAAAAAAAAAAAAAAAAGAAGATTTATTATAAAAGGTCTCTCTTTGCCCTGCTGCAAAGAAGGCGCTTTTCTTTTGGTTTTCCAGTAGGTGGCATCTACGCCTCTTGGCTCCTGCTTTATATACAGCCTTAATAATGCCTTTTTTTTTCCTTATGATATTTAATCACATTCACTACTTTGTCTCAGTCCCTCTCAGTGTTAGTGACAGTTTTGGTAGCATTTGCTAAGATTCCCCTGGCTCCGCAGTTTTCAGTCTTGGATGATATTTTCGGAAGGGGACCTCTGGGTTGGGGGTGGAGACTGCAGCTCAACCTTGGTTTTGCAACCGTGGCTGGTAAAGGTCAAACTGTTTGTTTTCTACTTTCCTGCTTCTCTGCTTCTGCTCTGATGACTGGGCCCTGCCGCTAGCTCACAACTCTCCCACACAGGGCTGTTCAGGGAACTTGCCTTCTCCCCTCCCCTCCTCCTACAGGGAGCTTCATTGGCTGTGAGAGGTAGCTTCTTTATTTCTCCCAGTCCACTGCTCGACAGCTGGGGTTCTGACCTATGGTAGCTCTTATGCACAGATCCCAGGCTCAGGCATGCTTGTGTGGATTTAGGTGTTTATTGTTGAGTTTTAGATGTTAACCTTATTGCTATTTTAAGAGGAGAGATCTGGGTATGTTTCTCACTTCACCATGTTTCTCCAAACTCTCAATATCTTGTTCTTCTTTTCCAAGGAAGGTCTTAACCAAGTTTCCTTTTCCTGAGACTGCCTGAAGATCTTGACTATACTCATTGGGAGGATTATGATTTAGATTTAATGATGGCACTCAGTGCTCCCAATTTCCTTCAGTCAAAAATCAAATGAAAATCAATCATATGGTTTTATCTTTCAATTTGTTATTGTGATATATCATTTTAATTGACTTGTGGATATGTACCAAACTTTCATCACAGTAATAAATCCAATTTGACCATGATGTATGATTTTTTAATGTATTACTGTATTTGGGTTGCTAATATTTTGTTGAGGAATTTTGCATCAGTGTTCACAGGAGATATAGCCTTTTAGTTTCTGTTTTTTGTGATGTAATGTGTTTGTCTGGTTTTGGATTCAAGGTAATGGTATTCTTATAAAAGTAGTTACAGAACCTTCTCTCTTCTTGAGGTTTTTTGAATAGATTGAAAAGAAGAGGTTGTAACTTTTCCTTAAGTTTGATTAAAATTCATGTATGAAGCCATCTGGCCAACAACTTTTGTTTTGGGGGAGGTTTTGATTACTAATTGATTTCTTTGGTAGTAATCTCTGTCTTGGAGAATTGTATGTTTCTTTACAAATGCGTCTGTTTGTTTCCAGTTTATCCAATTAGTTGCCGTATATTTGCTCATAGTATTTTCTTATGACCCTTTGTGTTTCTGTGGAGTCCGTAGTTACTTCTCCTATTTCATTTCTGATTTTATTTATTGAGTCCTCTCACTTTTTTCTGATGAGTTTGGTTAAGGGGTTTGTCAATTTGTTGATCTTTCAAAGAACCAGCTCTTGGTTTCATTACTCTTGTTATTGTTTTTCCTAGACCCTATTTCATTTATTTCTGTTCTGATCTTTATTATTTCCTTCTTCTACTACTTTGGGTTTTTGTTTTCTGTTCTTTTTCTAGTTTTTTGTAAGTGTTAAGGTTAGATCATTTATTTGAGCCTTTTCTTGTCTCTTGATGTAGACCTGTATTGCTATGAATTTCCCCTCTTAGGACTGCTTTGAAAGTGTCCCGTAAATTTTTGAGTCGTGTTTTCATTTTTTATTTTTCTCTAGGTATCTTTTTAATTTCTTCCTTGATCTCACTGTTAACCCATTCATTGTTTAGTAGCATGTTATTTAGCCTCCATGTGTTTGTTGTATTTTCCAGGTTTTTTTCCTTGTAGTTGTTACTAGTTTCATGACATTGTGCTTGGAGAAGATGGTTGATATGATTTCAATCTTCTTAAATTTACTGAGACTTGTTTTGTGTCCTAAATATGGTCTATCTGGAAAATTTCCATATGCACTTAAGAAGAATGTATATTTTGTTGCTCTGTGGTAAAGTGCTCTGAAAATAATCTATTAATTCCATCTGGTCTAGCGTGTCTTTTAGGCCCTTATTTCCTTGTTTGATTCTTTGACTGGAAGATCTGTCTATAAGTGTAAATGGGATGTCAAAGTCTTTCCACTATGAGGGTATTACTGTAACTCTTTCCTTTTTATGTCAGTTAATACTTTGCTTTATGCATGTTTGCTGCTCCTAGGTTGGGTGCAATATATGTTTACTAGGGTTATGTCCTCCTGATTTATTGATCCCTTTATCATTATGTAATGCCCTTCTTTGTCTCTAATTATAGCTTTTGTTTAAAGTCTATTTTATCTGATATAAGTATCACTACTATGGCTCTTTTTAAATTTTCATTTCTTGAAATACCTTTTTTCATCCTTTACTTTCAGTCTATCAGTTTCATTTTATCTGAAGTGGGCAGCATCTGCATGGGTCTTGTTTTCTTGTCCATTCAGCTACCCTATAACTGTTGATTGGAGCATTTAATCCATTTATATTTAAAGTGATTAGATAGATATATAGTTACTACCATTTTTAATATTTGTATTTGTTATTTCTATTTTCTTTTTATCCCTTCTCTTTTTACAGAAGTCCCTTTAACATTTCTTATAAAACTGGCTTGTTGGTGATGAATTCCTTAAGCTTTTCCCTGTCTGGGAAGCTCTTCATCTCACCTTCCATTTTAATCGAAATCCTTACTGGTAGAGTATTCATGGTTGTGGAAACTTGTTTTTTCATAAACTTTGAATATTTCTTGACAGTCCCCGTGGCCTGCAAATTTCCAATGAAAAATCAGCAGACATTATTACTGGGTACCCTTATAAGTAATTAGCTGCCTTTCTCTTATTGCTTTTAAGATTCTCTCTTTGTCTTTGAACTTTGGCATTTTTAATTTTGATGTTCCTTGTTGTGGGTCTGTTTGAATTCCACATGTTTGGGACATTTCGTGCTTCCTGAACTTGTATGTCTAATTCATTTGCCAGGTTAGGGAAGTTTTCTGTCATCGTTTCTTCAACAGATTCTCAATCCCTTGCTCTCTCACTTCTCCTTCAGGTACTCCTATGATGTGGATATTGTTGCACTTCATGTTGTCCCACAGGTCTCAAACTATCTTCATTTTTAAATTCTTTTCTCTTTTTGTTGTTCTATTAGGTGTATTCTGCTGCCTTGTCTTCCAGTTCACTGATTCAGTCTTCTGCTTCCAGTTCACTGATTCAGTCTTCAATCTACTGTTGAATCCTTCTAGTGTATTCTTCATTTCAGTTACTGTATTCTTTATTTATGTCTCCTTTTTTAAGGGTTCTATGCCCTTTTCTATGTTTACTGTCTCTCTTGAGGTTCTCTTTGTGCTCATCAATTCTCCCCATAAGTTCATTGAGCATCCTTATAACCATTACATTGAACTCTGTCTCTGGGAGGTTGCTTGCCTCCATTTCATTTAGCTTATTTTTCAGAGTTTTCTCCTGTTGTTTCTTTTGTGGAATGTTTCTTTGTTTTCTCATTTTATTAGCTTCCCTGTGTTCATTTCTATGTGTTGAAATAGGTTGCATTTTTAATACACCAACAATGAACTATCAGAAAGAGAAATTATGAGAACAATTCCATTTACAATTATATCAAAAAATACCTAAAGTGCATTTAACCAAGTATGTAAAAGATATATAATTAGAAGTTACATATTGAAAAAAGAAATTTAAAGAGATTTTAATTAGATACAAATATGTGGAAGCATATCCCATGCTCACTGATAGGAAGAATTAACATTGTTAAAATGTCTATAATACCCAAAACAATCTATAGATTCATTACAATGTTATCAAATTACCAATGACATTTTTCAGAGAGCTAGAGTGGATAATACAAAATTTACATGGAACAACAGACCCTGAATAGCCACAGGCAATCTTGAGATAGAAGAATAAAGTTGAGGTACACACTACCTGATACCAAACTATACTACAATGCTCACAGTAATCAAAACAGTATGGTACTGGCATCAAAACAGACACACAGATCAATGGAAACAGAATAGAGCCCAGAAATAAATGCACACCTTGTGGTTATTTAATCTATTATAGAGGAGGCAAGAATATACAAAGGGGTAAAGACAGTCTATGCAATAAGTGGTGTTGGGAAAACAGAATAATATATGCAAAAAATGAAATTAAACCACCTTCTTAACCATATTCAAGAATAAACTCAAAATAGATTAAAGACTTAAATGTAAGACCTAAAACCATAACGCTCCTAGAAGAAAACAGGCAACAAACTCCTCTGCCTTTCTTCTAAAAAAAAATAGTATTTTTTCTTTCCTTGAATATATCTCTTGGGTGAGGAACCAAAAGGAAAATAATAAATGGGATTTACATCAGACTGAAAAGTTTTGCACAGCACAGGAAACTATTAACCAAATGAACAGACAACTTCTGAATTAGTTTTCTCTATACCTCTTTAGATATTAATCTCTTATCAGATATGTGATTTGCAAATATTCCTCCTATTCCGCAGGTGCAGAATATGGTTTTGACTACCATAGCTTTATAACAAGTTTGAAATCTAGCTTGTGCTTCTCAGAATTGTTTTTCCTATTTGGGATATTTTATGGTTCTAAAACAAATTTTAGTATGTTTTTTCTACTTCCGTAAAAAAAAATGACATTAGAATATTGATGTAGATTTCACTGAACTATAGATGGCTTTGAATAGTATGGAACATTTTAAACAATATAAATTATTCCAATCCATGAAATGGAATATCTTTCCGTTTGTCTTCTTCAACGTTTTATAATTTCGGTGTATAGATATTTCACCTCCATGGTTAAATTTTATTTCTAAAGTATTTTGTTCTTGGTGGTGCTCTTATAAATAAAGTTGTTTTCTTTCTTTGGTTCTCAGATAGTTAATTGTTACTGTATAGAAATGCAACTGATTTTTACATATTGATTTTGTATCCTGAAACTTTGCTGAATTTGTTTACCTGTCCTTACAGATTTTTTTGTGGAACCTTTTTGGGATTTCTATCATGTTATTTGCAAACAGAAGCAATTTTATTCTCTTTTGATCTGGGTAACTTTTATTTCTTTTCTTGCCTAATTGCTGTGGCTAGGATTCCCAGTACTATGTTGAATAAAAATGGTGAGTGTGGGCATCCTATTCTTCCTGACCTTACCACAAATTGCTTTTATATTTTCACCATTGATATGCTGTTAGCTGTGGGTTTGTCATATATGCCTTTATTATGTTGAGGCACATTTTTTCTACACCAAGTTGTTGAGAGTTTTTTATTATGAAGAGATGTTAAATTTTTTCAAAATCCTTTTTCTGTATCTGTTGAGATGATCATATGATTTTTATCCTTTATTCTATTGTGTAGCATATCACATTGTAGATTTGCATATGTTGACCCTTTTTGGCATCCCAGGGATAAATCCTATCTGATCATGGTGTATGTCCTTCGAATGTGCTGTTAAATTTTGCCTGCTAGTACTTTGCTGAGAAATTTTTTCATTTATATTGAAATATAATCAACAATTAGTTTCTTATATTTACATTGTACAATTCAATAAGTTTTTTTCAATTATACTTGTGTACAATAATATATGTTTCTGTTGTATAACAGTGATCAGAGATCCACATAACCTCACATCAAAGTGATGGCCCCAGTAAATCTAGGACTCCTCATCCCCTTACATATTTATTGAAACATTATTAACCATCTTCCCCATACTACACTCTATAACTCCATGTCTATTCTGCAACATCCATTTGTACCACTTAATCCCTTTGCCATTTTTTTTGTCTTCCAACCTCCCTCCCATCTAGTACCCTTCTAAATATTCTATCTATGAGTTTATTTCTGCTTTTGTTGTTGATTTTGTTCTTTTGATTCTACATGTATGTGAAATCGTGTGGTATTTGTTTTTCTCTATCCAACCCATTTCATTCAGTGCAATGCCCCTCTAGATCCATCAAGGCATATTTTTCTCCATCCTCTTTCTTTAGTTTGGTGTGTGAATTTTAATCTGAATGAGTCTCTTGTAGGCAACATAGGTAGGGATCCTGTTTTATATCCATTCAGCCACTCTATCTTTCGGTTGGAGCATTTAATTCTTTTCTATTTGAGGTACTCGTTGATAGGAAGGTGGTTGTTACCATTCTTTATTCCTGTTTTTGATACATTTTTTCTTCTTAAAGAAGTTCCTCTAACAATTCCTGTAATACTGGCTTTGGAGTTGGTAAATTCCTTTAGGTTATTTTTGTCTGAATACTCTTTCTCTGTCCTTCAACTTTAAATGATAACATTGATAAATAAAGTATTCTTGGTTATAGATCTTGGGTTTTCATCACTTTGAATATTTTGTGCCAAGCCCTTTGTCCTGCATAGTGTTTTTGTTTTTGTGTTTGTTTTGGAGAAATCAATTTCCAGTCTTCTGGGTGCTCCTTTCTAGATAATTAACAACTTTTGTCTTGCTGTTTTCAGATTCTCTCTTTGAATTTAACCTTTAGCATTTTAATTGTATTGCGTCTTGGTGTGGGAGTGTTTGGGTTCATCTTGTTTGAACTCTCTGAGCTTCCTGGGGTTTATGTCTATTTTCATTACTGGTTATGGATGTTTTCCATCATTATTTCTTCAAATAGCTTTTCGACTTCTTTTCTGCTCTTCTCCTTCAGTACCCCTATGACACGGATGTTTTCACATCTAATTTTGTCCCATAAGCTTCTTAAATTATTATTATACTCTTGGCTTCTTTTTTCTTGCTATCCGATTGGATGTCCTTGGCTTCCCTGTCCTCTATAGTGGTGGTTTAATCTCTTCTTCATCCGTCTGTGATTTCCTAATATACTCTTCATTTCAGATAATGTATTCTTCATTTCTGACTGGTTCTTTTTATAATTTCCATTTCATTTTTATGTTTTTTATCTCTCTGTTAAAGTTCTCACCAAGTTATCTACACTTCCCTAAGATCATTGAGTATCTTTATAATCAGTGTTTTGAACTCTGCATCTGTTAGATTGCTTGACTCCATTATTCCTGGATTTTCTGTTCTGTTTTCTCATATGGTTTCTGCTTCATTTGTCTTCCAATTTTGGCACCTTAGTTGTCTTCTTTCGATGTACTTAAGCAAAGCTTCTAAGTCTCCTGGTCTTATTAGTGTAAGCTTTGTGTAGTAGGTGTCCAGTGGCACAGTCCTGAGAGGGGTTCAGCTGCAGGCCACGTTTAGCCCAGCCTGTGCTCCTCACAGGCGCCACCTGATAAGATCAGCAAGCAATCCACAGATGTTTTGATTATAGTTGCCTCAAGAGGCCATGCCAGAAACCTAGGTCAGCTGCCACCAGTATGAGTTTGGGGTTGCTCAGCAAGGAAAAATGGGCTCACAGAGGACACCCTGGATGTGGCTTCGACAGGCGCCATGAATTGGGAGAGATGGAGTTTTAGGGAATCCTCTGGGCAGAGTGACCTCTGTTATACAGTTTTGATTATGTCTCATCTATGGCGGCATTGATTCCACACACTGGGAGTGGAGAGGGCACAACAGAGTACACAATGGATACTGCCAGCACTTCTGCATGGAGAAAGCCTCACCTCTTGCTCTCCACTCAGACAACTCAGTGACCCTCTGTAAGCCCTTGGTGCCCCCCGCCCCAGCATCTAACCTAGGGTTGGTGCTCAGAGGCAAGCGAGTTTATTTACTGTGAAATGTCCTGTCACAAACACTGGCATTTTAGAAGTGTCTGCAGCTGCTGGCTGCTGCTGCCGCCGTAACCTCTGTCCACTCAGCCACTCCGCCACTTCCAGAGGACAGCCTGCAAACTTGCCTCAACCTGTCCCCTAGGCGTGGCAGGGTGATTTCTTATTTCTCTCCCTAGTTGTAGTGCTTCTGTTCACTAGACTCCAGGCAACTCTGCTTGCTGTTTGCTCCATGTTTCTGTCACAACTTTGATTTGGTCGCAAAAGGTATGAACAAAGCCTCTATCATCTATTCCATTTTTCCTAGACATCGTCAGTCTTTGAGTACCTTTGAAATAACTTTGAAAAGATCAAAGCTTTTTAAAAAAAACAAATACAAAAATCTCTGCAGTCAGGAGTCCACTTGGGTAAGATCAAGTAAGGGATATAAGGTATGATTTTTCCCATTACGTCTTTTAAACACAACTTGTTTCAAAGGAGTTGGCCAAGTTCTTGGAGCAGCACTTAGCCACTCCCTCAGCCTTCCCCTTCCCCAGAGAAAAGTGCAGTGCCACGGCCTCTAGGTCTACCAGGTTTGGTGTCTGAATGCATTCAAGCCCTGAAGCGATGGTGGTGGCAGCAGTGTGACCAAAGTTTTTGAGTATTTGGTACTTTTTTAATATATTCTATCTCTGTTTTGAAATTCTCACTTCGTTCATTCATTTGCTCTCCTGGCTTTTAAGTGGGCATATTTATAACCATTGTTTTGACTCTGTCTATAAAATCTGTTATCTCCATTCCTTAAGGTTCATTTCTGAGTATTCAGACAGTTATATTGTTCTTTTGTTAGCACATATTCTCTTGCTTCTTCATTATCCCTGAATCTCTATCAGTTCTGAGTATCAGATAAAACGGCCACCTCTCTCAGGTCTTAACAGACATGTCTCGTGTATGAAATGAAACTTGTCAGTCTGTCCAGCCTGAGATCCTGGCGCTTTCAGTCCTTTGTTGTTTGTCCAAGCCACTCTCTTTGTTCTTAGTGGCTCTCAGTAGATTAAGATGTGCCAAGACCCATCAGTGTCTCGAATGCTTGGAAATTCCACACTTCTGTTCAAGCTCTCAAAGACAAATCAACCTGCCCTGTTGGTTCCCTGTTTCAGACTAATGGAGCTTGACCTTCAGGTTGCAGGTGGGGAGGTCAGAACATTAGATTATAGTTCTGGCCCTTCTTAGGGAGAAACCAAAAGCTGGGGTATTTGTTCCTACTCACTCTGCTAAACCAGCAGAAATGGTCACTTGAAGTGCTTATACCACCCATATATAACCACTTGCCTGTGTGTGTGTGTGTGTGTGTGGTGTGTGTTGTGGTGTGTATCCCAGGGGACTCAAAAGTGCCAAGCCCCATCAGCAACTGGAGATAGGTGATTTGGGAACTTATTCCTCAGGTGGCAAGTTATAACAGTTAGGATCTTAATATATGAAAAATTTTCTTCTAGGAAATAGCCGAAGATTTCATTTTTACTGTTCAAATGAGCCAGTGGGAGAAGGTGGAGAATAGTCACTAGCTCTTTCTGCTCCAGAAGTATCCCAGTCAGATCCCATGCACCGGGTTGGTCAAAAGATAGATCATCAGGCAGCAGCTGCTAAAGTATGCAGTGAAACTTCTTCCAGAGAAAAACTAGGAGATGAGTGTTTTTGCCTGTTCCCTCTGTACAGACCTCAGGGACATAGCTGTAGGAAGTGATCACACACCAATTTAAAACTGATTCTTTGTTTAATGTGCTTCTGTGGGACTCACGAATGCCAATTTCCATTGGCTATCAAAGCTAGGTGATTTGAGGACTTATCCCTTGGGTGACGGCTGGAAAAGTTGGGGTGCTAAATGTGTGGACAAGCTCCTTCAGGAAGAAGATAAACAACTTAGTTTTATTGTTGGAGAGCTGAAGGAAGAAGTTGGAGGATGTGCCCACTGGCTCCTGGGAAGATCTCAGTCAGCTCTCAATTGTAGGCTGATTAAGAATCTGGAACTTCAGGCTGCAACTGGAAAAATATGTAGTTATACTCCTTCCAAGGAAAAACTAGGAGATTGTCTTTTTTTTTTTCCGCTCCATCTACACTGAGTTTAAGAGAGGACAGCTGTGGGAACATGTTTTACATGTCCAATTTAATAACTACTTCTTTGTTTGCTATGATCCTATGGGACTCCAAAATGTTGATCCCATTGGCTTTCAGAGCTAGGTGATTTGAGGCCTGCCTGCCTGGTGGCAGCCTTAAAGTTGGGTCCAAATATATTAATCCAAGCCCTTCACTCCTCAGAGATAATCAGAAATTGGGGCTTCTCTCCTGATTGTAAAGCAATATATTGGGTTGAGATTTATAGTAGAGTGTGCTTTACCTTTTCCTACCCATTTTAATGTTTTTTTCCCAGGTGTCCAATGGGCAAGAGTCACCTCAACTAGTTTCTGGATTTTCTCTCAGATGAAATTGGTCCACGTGTAGCTGTAATATGTGATATGTTTGTGGGAGGAGGAAATGTCAGGAACCTCATAGCTCAAGAGCCTGGTGATTTCCCATTCCTTTGAATTTTTTTTAATTTTTATTTTTATTGTGGTGAAATGTACATGAGATTTTCCATTTAACCATTTTAAGTGTACAGTTCAGTGGCATTAAGTATATTTGCATTGTTTTTCCTCATCCCAACAAAAGCTCTGCACCAATTCAACAATAACTCCAGTTTCTCACTTAGCACTTCATAACCTATTTTCCTTTCTGTTTCCATGAATTGCCTATTATAGGTACTCACAAAAATAAGATAAATACAATATATAATATACAACTTTTGTTTCTGTCTGGTATTTGACTTAACATAATATTTCCAAAGTTCATCCAGTTCATCCAGTAGTATAACAAATAATTTATTCCTTTTTATGGCTAAAAAATTTTTCATTTCTGTATATACCACATTTGTTTATCTGTTCATCTGTTGATGGAAATTTGGGGTGTTTCCACATTGGCTATTATGGGAATATGCTGTTATGACATTGATTACAAATGTGTCTTTAAGTCTCTGTTTTCAATTCTTTGGGGTATGTACTCAGGAACTGTATTACTGGTAATTTCATGTTTAATTTTTGAGGAAACACCAAACTATTTTACAAAGGTACTTCATAATTTTACCATATGATATAACTGCCTTGGATATGACAATAAAAGCACAGAAAAAAAGAAAGAATAAGATAAATTGAATTTCATCAAAATTAAACACTTTTGTACATTAAAGATCTACCAAGAGAATGAAAATACAAAACACAGTGAAAATGAGAAAATATTTGCCAGTTTGCATTTCCTTAAGGATTAGTAATGTTGTGCATCTTTTCATGTGCTTATTAGTCATTTGTATATCTTATTTGAAGAAATGTCTATCCAAATCCTTTGTCCATTTTTAATTAAGTATGTTCATTTTTTCAATATTTCATTTTAGGAAATTCTCTGTATATTCTAAATATTTATCTTGTATCAGATACATGATTACTTTTATTTTTAAATATTCTTTACTCTAAAATAGTTTTAGATTTATAGAAAAGTTGGCAATGATAGTACAGAGAATCTCTATAAGAATCTTTCTTACCCATATTCTTCTATGTTTAACATTTTACTTTACTTTAGTACATTTATCACAACTAAGGAATCAACATTGGTGAATCATTTTTAATGAAAATGTACACTTTATTCAGATTTTGTTACTTTTCCCTAATGTATTTTTTTCTATTCCAGAATCGCATCCAGGATACCACATTATAATTGGTTGTCATGTCTCAGCCTATTCTGGTTTGTGACAATTTCTCCACACTTGATTTTTTTTAATTGCATCTTTTTTATTTTGCACTCTTTAATTTCAAAACAAAACAAAAAAAAAACCCACAACACACAACATCCACATCTTATGTCAAAATGCGGGAAGAGAAGGCTTGAGACCCGTGTGTCCTGCCTTAGGCAGAAAGACAGGAGAGAGGTAAAACCACTAGACATCAGCAGAGGAAACCAGGTGTGCCATGGCCATTCAGGGAGCAATGGAAACACTATACAGAGGTCACAAGGTCTGCATGTAGGAAAATCTTAATCACTTCTCCCATATGAGGCATCCTCATAATCCCAAAGAGGAGGATCTCAATCAGGAACAGCCGCAACTGGGTCTCCTGCTGCCATTTCATCTTTATCAATGCCAAGGCCTAGCTTGATTCATGTGGTGGATGTAGTGAGTCTGAGGATCCTCAAGTGAAGAGCTAGAATGAGCAGTGCAACAGCAGCATCACAATGTGCTTGACAGCCTTGTCATTCTTGTCTGCCTCTGACTTCTGCTGCAGAGACTCCACAGTGGGGTGATCTCTAGAATATGCTCAGTATGATTTCACTCTTCTTAAACTTATGGAGGATAGTTTCATATTTCAACATGTGGTCTACCTTAAGAATGTTCCTTGTGCACTAGAGAAGAATGTATAATCTGATATTTCGGAATGAAAGACTCTGTAAATATTGATTATGTTCATTTGGTCTAATGTGCCATTTAAGGATGATATTTTCTCATTGATTTTCTGTTTGGATGATCTATCCATCGCTGACAGTGGGAGTATTTAGGTATCTACTATAATTGTGTTTCTGTCAGTTTCTTTCCTTAGTTCTGTTAGTAGTATCTTTATATATTTTGGTGCTCCCTGATTGGGAGCATATATATTTGATAAGTGTTATGTCTTCCATCATGTATATTTCCCTTTTTTCTTATGAAATGTCCATCTTTTGTCACCCATTTATCTTTTTATCTTGAAGTCTGATCATCAGATATAAGTATGGCTACCTCTACTTTCCTTGGATGAATTTCCCTGGAATATTGTTTTCCACCTTTTCATGTTGAGTTTATATTTATCCTTGCAGCTGAGATGTGTCTTTTGAAGGCAGCATACAGTTTGGATTTTGTTTTTTGATCCAATCTGCAACTCTATGCATTTTTTATTGGTAAGCTCAGTCCATTACATTTAGGTGATTATTGAAATATGAGGTTTTCCTATAGCCATTTTTATCTTTTGTTTCTCTTAGCTCAGTATCTCCATTATTTCTTATCCTTGTGATCCTGCCTGTTACTTTAATTTGGTGGTGTTCTATGGTTTTTTCCCGGTTTCCTCGTGTTTTATGTTATGTGTCTCAGTTCTGGATTTTTTGGTGCATTGTTTCCATTAAGTTTATGTAAAGGAAAGATAACACACACACACACACAATAATCCATTTTCTTCTGTGTGTACCTTTCTCCATTACCCTTTGCATATTCAGATCTTTATTCCTCTCCATTTCAGTGTTGTTTATTTTGTTTTGTTTAGTTTTGTTTTGTCTTAAACTATCCCTTTTTATGCTGTGAAGTTTAATTCTAGTGCAGTAACTGTTGTCTTTCTCTTTTTTAAAGTGTTTTTTTTTTTTACCTTAAACATTTTGCAACATTTAAGTATATAACACCCCGTTCTTGCAGTTTCCTGTTTCTGTCTGTTAATCATCCTACTCACTATTTTGTATTTTTCTGTCTTTGTTTCAGGTAGAAAAAAACCCTTTAATATTTCCTGTAATTCAGGCCTTGTGGTGGAAAATTCCCTGACCTTTTGTATGTCTGGAAATGTCTTTATTCTCCTTTCATATCTAAAGTAGAGCTTTGCTGTATATATATTCTTGGCCTGTAATTTCTTTCTTTTAATAGTTTGAATATTTGATTCCACTCCCTCCTTGCTTGTTAAGTTTGTTAAGTTTGTTCAATGATAGTCTAATGGTTTTTTCTATAAGTTAGTTTTTTTTCCCCCCCTGGCTGCTTGAGAATTCTTTCTTTGTCATTAATTTTGACAGTTTTAATATAATGTGTCTTGAAAAGGCCTTCTTGAATTGAGATAATCGGGTGTTCTGTTTGCTTCTTGGATTCAAGGATACACTTCTTTCCATAGGTTTGGGAAATTCCCGTTGACAGTTTGTTTGAATATGCTTGTTTCCTTCTTCTCCTCTCTTCCCTTTCTGGAATACTCATTATTTTTATATTGCTTTTTCTGATGGTGTCAGTTGGTTCTTGTAGAGTTATTTCATTTTTTTTCAGTCTCGAGTCTCTCTTCTTCCTTTTGTGTCATTTCCAGATTTCTGTCTTTGATCATCATTAATACTCTTCTCCACCTTGTCAACTCTATTGTCTAAGCTTGCGTTTCATTCTTCACCTCTTTTAATATTTTCTTCATTTCCAGAAGTTTCATTTGGTTCTTTATTTTATGATTTCAGTCTCTTTGGTAAAATATTCCTATTGTTCGTTGATTTTGTTTCAGAGTTCATTGAACTGTCACTTATATTTTTCTTGCATCTCATTGAGTTTTCTCAGAAGTGCAATTTTGAATTATCTGTCATTTAAATCATATATTTCTATATCTTTAAGCTTATTTTTCTGGAGAGCTTTTGTTTTCTTTCTGGACTACTTTGCCACGATGGTTGTTCCCTGGTTGTTTGATGGACTATTCTCTGCTTGGACATTAATGGAAATGTATTCTGTCCATTTTTTTTTAAAGAAAATTTATTATATAGTGATCTCTTCTTAGCAGGTTGATAAGAAGAGGTTTTTCTTTTGATTTCCAGTAGATGGCACTCAAGCCTCCTGCACTGCCCAAGCCTCCTGGATCTCAGCTTTGAGTTTAAAAAATCCCTTTATTCTCTGAGGAAGTGTGTGTCTCCTTTGTGACCAGGTTGCCTTCGACCAAGAACCCACCCCCATGGAGAATATGAAAATGATAGGGATGAGGCCTCATGAGGGAGTATAGAACCTGGGAAGAGCCTCTGTAAAGGTCCTGAAGTACTAATTCTGCTCCAACAGACAGATACAATGCTCTTCTGCTTCTTTCTAAATTAGCCTGACTTGATGCGGGTGTGGTGGATTGGGTGAGGCCAGCAGTGTGTGTGGCTGTTCCCTTCAGATAATGCTGGCCCTCAAGCTTCAGCTGCTTTGCTTCTGTATCTCCACTCCTGTCGCTGTAACCGGCTGCAGTATCTTTCAGTTCAGGTTGCTGCAGATTCCCCTAGGCTTGATGCTAGCTCTAGGAGTGTATGGGGGTGGCGGCCCTGTGGATGTAGGGGGGAGGCAGCCAGGATCCATGATTTGGTTTTCTGCCTGGCAATGGCATTTGTTAAGACATAGCTATTGCCCCTCTGTATTTGTCTCCTGCCATTACCACTGGGGTGTGCCACATGAATATACTGACCACTCAGGCAGGACTGTTCAGACTTCAAGACTGAGAACCACCACCTAACTCCTCCTCCTTGTGTCTTGCAGGGGATTCTGGGCTTCATCTGCAGCACCAGTCTCCAGCTCCATCCCTGCTCTTCTCCTTTTCTTCCTCCCTTTCTTGCTGGATTCACCCACCCTCAGATCTCTAATGTGCAATCTCTCAGATATGTCTGTGTATTAGGCAGTGTGTTATCTGTTGTTTGTTGGGTCATACCTGTTTGGTTTGTTGTAATTTAAAGGAGAGAGAATCAGAGGAGATCCCTCACACTGCCATGCCTTTTGATGCCACTGTTTTATAGACTATTTTTTTCCCAGGGCACATCTTAACAATATTTTTATGAATGACCTTCAAGATTTTGTTCTGTTGGAGCATTTCTCAGGAGAATTTCAGGAGCAAGTCATCATAGTCAACCACACCACAAATGAAGCTGAGGTACTGGTATCAACCTATCACAGCTGAACATGATGAACACATTGCAGACACAGAGAGTTTAATGTTCTTCTTGCTCTCAAAGAGATTTTTAAAAAAGCCCAATTAGGAATGAATAGCAATGCTCTGAGTTCACACTGACCTACAGAAGAAGTGCTTGACTGCCAAGTGATTTCCCAGTCATTGCAAGGCTCTGTAAACTCTCCATATTGTCCTGGGTAAAGTCATGAGGGTGTCTGGTCCAAATGGACTTTGTTCTTGTTCGGTTCTTCTGGATCAATATATTTTCTCTTAATCTTCTTGTTTTCTTTTCTTTTTTTTATATTAGCGCTATCATTCTCCCCATCTAAGCCCATATCTTCAATCCTGGCTTCTCTCATCATCTTTATCTTTTTCTCACCTTTCTTTTCCTCTGCTTCATCATCACTGATTTCTTTCTCTTGTTCCTTCTCCAAATAAAAGATGATTAGATAATGTATGAACTGTGATTGCTTCTTAACCATTCTTTGACCTACTTCTCCTCTAAGTCTCTGGTCTCTTCTTAAAGGTGAAAGATCACTTTGGTACCGCGCCTGGCAATACGCTTACCATGGTCAGTTCGTACAATGAGGAACCTCCAGCAGAAGACTTCCCAGTATGCTGCTCCTCATCATTGTAATTGTGATCACAACCACTTTCTCTGCCATAAGTAGGCAGAATAAAAAGCCAAACACAAATTGTCAAAATGGAGATATTGATCTACATCAGCCCAAAGTGTTTCCCATAAATCCTTGAATACCAGACTTGGCAATGGTTCCAAGTTATTTATGAGTTCAGCTTGGGTCATGCCAATGCATTTGTCCACCAGAGTTAGGGCAGTACATTCCTAGGGTTTGGGGATGATGACAATTTTCAGCTCTTTACCACTGTCCAACTTAGAAGAGTCCAGTCAGGTTCCTTCATAGTGTGTTTTATCCAAGGCATCAAAAGCATTCTGATCAGTTACTATAGGAAAATGTCCTCGTTGGAATAGAAGGTATTGATGATGAGAGGCATGAGTGGACAATTTCTGCCTGGAAGACAAAAGTCACCACCTCTTTCTCTCCATGATGCACTTCTCAGGCATCTTAAAAATGAAAAGATGCAAGTACTAGAGAGCAAGGTGGGTAGGGACTGCGCCGGCTACACACCACAAAGAAACATGATGAGGGTGATTGAAAAGTGAGGCTGTGACTTTCACACTTGATTTTGATGACCTTGACAGTTTTTAATACTGGCAAGATTTTTTGTAAAAGGTCTCTCATCTTGGTTTTCTCTAATGCTTCTCTCATAGTAAGACTAGAAGTAGTGTAAATGCCTGAACATTAAGCTTTTTGATTACTGAGCCATCCGTTTTAAAATGTCATTCATCTTAAATAAACATATTGCCAGCTATTAAACATAGCTACTAGCAAAACAACCACATAAGGAAATGCCATTCTTACCGTGACGGGCCCTTTTTCAGAAAGCCCTGAGTAACTTAAATAATTGACTGCTTGAGTGACCTCACTTCTCCTTTCCTGCGCACTAATTCCTGTTCTTATGTTTTAAGTTCACCAATAAACAGTGAACCCATGAAACTACGTACACACCTACCTTGGGATACTAATAAAAGTAGAGATCTAGTTCCATGCTCCCTCTCTTTCTTTACCATGTTCTCATTCAATGGCCCATGGGTATGCTATGTACCTTCCAGGAACCTATGAGTAATAAAACTCATTCCTCAAATTCCCTGATGGATTCTTGGTGAAGTACATCCTGCAATCATAAATATAGAATCAAAGAGCTGCCCAGGTAAAATGTTGTAAGCCCTAGTGGGAGAAATGTCTTTGGAACACTACAAGTGATGTATGCCTGGACAAAGTGCAGCAGCATTCCTAAAACAAGGGTGGTAAAATCGACTCAGGTCTGATGGAATACTAGGGTTATGTGTTTGGGGGAGGAAGAACTCAGAGGTAAAGTGGCATTTCCATCATAGTGGATTAAGAATACATACTATTTATATCATTAAATTTGTGTGAAATTTCTTTTCCTTTCATACAAATTCATGTCCTTATTTGTAAAGAATGCATGGCCCAGAAATAACAATGATAACTTAGTGTGCAATTTCCTCCATGTTTTTTGGGGGATTATTTTTTGGATTATTTTTTCTTTTTGCTGTTCTGATTGGGCTTTTTTCCACTACCATATATTCTAATCATTGATTTGATCCTCTGCTTCATCCAATCTGTTGCTTCCCTCTAATGTACTCTTTTTCTCAGATATTATAGTTTTTGATTTCTGATTGGTTCTTTTTTATGTTTTCTATCTTTATTTTATGTTTTCTGTCTCTTTGTAAAGTTTTTACTGAGTTCATCTACTCTTCCCCTAAGTTCAGTGAGCATCCTTAACCAGTGTTTTAAACTCTGAATCTGGTAGATTGCTTGTTTCCATTTTGTTTAGTTCTTTCTCTGGAGCTTTGCTTTGTTCTTTCATTTGGAATGTGTTTCTTTGTCTCCCCAGTTTGGTAACCTCCCTATGTTTTTTCTATATATTATGTAGGGATGATAAGTCTCCCAGTCTTGTTAGAGTGGCTTTATGTAGTAGGTGTCCTATAGGGCTCAGTGGTGCAGTCTTCCCTAGTCTCTTGAGCCAGTTGCTCAAAGTGTGTCCCTGTATCTGTTGAGTATGCCCTCCTGTTGTAATTCAGCCTTGATTGCTTTTGCATTTCAGTGGGAGAGATTGAGCCTAGGTTGATTGGTTGTGAATATTGGCCCGTAAAGGGACAAACCTATGGAGCAGGATTCACTTTAACAGGACTCTGATGCTTGCCCAGTCTGCCCTTTGGGTGTATCCTCCACAGATGCAGTACTGGTTAGTGCTCAGGGCTCTGGTGGAAGCCAGCCACTGGGTGTGCTGGCCCAAGGGCCACTTGGGAGGAACTAAGTTTAGCTTCAGCCTGTGCACTGTCTAAAGCACCTGGCAAGAGTCACCAAGCAATCCGCAGATGGCTGCCACCCATTTTGGGCTTAGAGGTGCCTTGAGAGACCAAGTCAGGACCCAAGATCACCTCCCACTAGTGCCAGGCTTCAGGCAGCTCAGCAAGAAGTATTGAACACATCGAGGCTAAATGCTGCTTGTTTTGGTTTTGTGAACATTTGAGAGATTTTAGGAAATTCTGCAAAATGAGCCAACACAGACCATCATATAAAAAAAAAAACAGCTTTGGTAGGCCCACATGTTTCAAAGGGTAAGGTGTCAGGGAATCACCTGAGTGGAGCAACCTGTGTTATCCACGTCGATGGAGTCTCAGATATGGTTGCTGCCTGCCTCCAAACACCAGGAAGGAAGAAGGGCTCAAAAGTAACAATGGATTCGGCTAGCACTTCTGTCCAGGAGAAAGCCTCCCTTCCAACCCTCACCGTGAAGCCAGACAATTCAATTCCTTCCAGCATGTCTCTGGCACTCCTTAAGCAGCTGCCTCGGTGCTGGAGCTCAGAGTGAGTGAGTCTGTCAGTGAATAAGTCCACGAGCAGGTCCTTGAAGAAAGAATATCTGTGACTCCCACAGCCTTCTGTCTCATTGAGGCACAATCTCCACTTGGTTTTCACAGCCAGGGGTTATGGGACTTATTTTCCTGGCACTCGACTCCTGAGTTGGAGAGCCTCGTGGAGCTGGGACCCCTTACTCCTTCAGGGGGACCTCTGTAGCCAAGATATCCCTCTCAATTCTAAGCTGCACGCGTTGTGGGACCAACCCATTCTGTGTCTCTATCCCTCCTACCAGGTCCCAAGCTGGCCTCTTATGTGTGTCCCCAGTTGTAGGACTTCTGTTCAACCAGACCGCAGGTGATTCCTAATGATGGTTGTCTGTGTTGTGAGAAACACCTGCAGTCCTGGCAGGATGCCTGGTGCTTGAAGCAACAAGGTCATCAGAAGTAGATGTGGACTTGCACACAAGGACACATTGCAGGGAGGCGCACACACCTGACCTATTCTGGGACTTCTTGCTCTTAGGACAAGGATAGGAAAAAAGATACCTGAGAAGAAATGAGAAGAAATAGCTGAAAACACAGTCGTGGCCTTCAGGCTGAGTCTGGGAATTGGCTGTAGTTTGTAATTACTAATCTGATAGTAACTAATAATAAATTACAAAGCCAGCTTTGTGAGAGATAATAAAAAGCCATGGAGACAGGGGTGGGGTATGCTAGCATTGCCATTCCTTGCCATTCCTCCTCTCCCTTATCCATGTTAGTAAAAGCATTTCCACACTCCCACTCTTCTTCCTACCTGTCTCCACAGCAGTTCTGTAATTTCATTGTAATTTTGATGTGGAGGCAAACACAGCATCTACCTTCTTTAACATCTTAACTAGAAGCCTCATAATGTCATCCTTTTAAAACATTATTAAAAGTGATAAGCCTCCAACTAATCTAGTGAGAAAAAAAATGCCAATAGCTGGAATAAAAAGAGAAGCTATCACTGCAGACCTTACTGACATTAAATAATAATACAGAAATACTACAAATAACATTGCAGACATAAATTCAAAAACTTAGATGAAATAGAACAATTCCTTAAAAAGCAATTATTAAAACCTATCCTAGGTAACATAAAAATTGTTGAACAGGTCTATAACTATTAAAGAGTTGGATTCATGGTTAGAAATTTTGTGGAAAACAAATCTCTACATCCAAACTGTTTCACAGGAGCATTCTATTAAACATTTAAAGAAGAAATAACACCAATCCTACACAATATATAGCAGAAAAGAGGAGATGAAGGAACACATTATAACTCACTTTATGAGGTTCTGTTTCTGGGGTGGAACTCTGACTAATGCACATAGGTACAAATCCAGCAAAAGATAAACAGGATCTGTGCACTGTGAACGACAAAACACTGATGAAAGAAATCAAAGGAGATGTAAATTAATGACAAGACATACTGTATTAATGAATTCAAAGACTCAACATGATTAAGATATAATTTCTTCTCAAATAAATTTATAGGTTTAATGCAATTCCCATAAAAATCTCAGGACATTTTGTAGATATAGACAAGCTGATTCTAAATTAATAAGGAAAGGGACTAGAATATCTAAAATAATTTTGTACAAAGAATAAAATTAGAGGAATAAGACCATTTAAATCCTGGTGTGTGGGTCAGGACTCACCACTGGCAAGCCCTGGGAATATGACTGGTCACGCATTCTGCTTTCCGTTTCCAACGCCCATTGTACATCGAGCCCATGTATGTGCAGCAAAACATGTCTGCCCCCTTTCCAGCCACTGGGCCTGATCCCCAGAAGGTGACACTGTGGTGATTGTTCTTTATGAATTGGGAGATAGAGGCACGGATTGGCAGAAGTCTTTGTAGATATCAGTAGTTCACATATCAATATATCTGCCATTCTGCACCTGTTATGCCAGTAACATTAAATATAAAAATGGCTATGCCTTTTTGATTTAATGTTATTGGGCTTTCACTAGAGTCACAGGAAGATGAACCCGTAATTAAACATGCAGTAGAAAATGTAAAAAATTTGATAGAACAAGAGGCGAAGAATGGCATTCTTTCAAACAGAATTATTTAGGGAGGATTTTCTTAGAGAGAAACTGGCAGTTGTCACTGCACTCAGTTGCTGGTTTCCACTGTAGGCTTTGTTCCACAAGGTTCTGTCAGTGGCATTTAATGGAGATATTTCTAATTCCGGTGCCAGGAGATTGCAACCCTTTGGTCCCTCTCATGGTTAGTTCTTTTTACTGTCAAAAAGCCAATAACAATTGGTAAATCTAGTCAATGTCCTTTAAAATCTATGAAGGCATGATACGTATTTACAGTCAAAAGCAAATGATGGATATCAAGCAATTCAATGCATAAAACTCCTATTCCAATTTATTGACATCACTTAAGGGGCTTTGTGTAGATGTACACACTAGAATCGTCATGGTAGAGATAAACCTTTTCCCACACCCATCTTGAAAATTGTAATGTCTGCAGGTTGAAATGTTTTGCAAATACACCAATGACAGAGTATAATAATATTTTCTCATGGGAAAATATATTATTTTAAGTTTCTATATGTGTATTTGTATAATTGATCTAGAATATACTAGTTTTAAATAAGTGAAGCAGCTAGCTTTTTTTTTTACCCAAATGTAAGTCAGAAAATAATATAATACTGAACAATATTTTTATTATATCGGTTGAAAATATTTAGTATGTTTAATGAAAAACTTTCCAGTATGAAATGTGCAGGTAACACATAACAATTTATGAATGCCGTGACTTAGTCTATGGATTCATTCCAAAATTATATAGTCACCATAGAGTAACTGTGTTTTTATAATGTACTCATATATGCTTATAATTTTAATATTTATATAATAATGATCTTATTATGTCTATTCCTAATAATAGAGATGATTCTAAATGTGGATAAAGAGTAATATTGCTCTCTTCAGTTAATGGTTCTTTTATTTTGGGGATTGGGCTTTTATTTTATAATTTCTAATATTATTTCCTATCTAGAAAAGAAATGTATCATTTCTTCTCATTTTATCCCTGTAACAGACAATATTGTCTACTTGTCATAGAAACTGTTGTCAATACATGTAATTTGACATTCTGAATCAGAGAATATGGTATTTAAAATGTATTTATACTTAAATAAAGAAACTAAGCAATCATTTCAAAATTCCTCCACTACTTACTCTTTAAACTATATCTTAGTCTAAAGTTAGACCTATAAGTATTAGAAACATCAATCAAGATAGGGAATAATTCTGTGATTGAATTTTTTCCGGTAATTAACTGAAAGAATAATTAGGTCATATTGTAGTATATTCTGGAATATTTAAAGACTAACCTGAAAAACTGAATTTCTAAAATAATTTGGCTCTAAGATTATTCTCTTTGTAAGATAGAGTTTTTAGTTTACTTATTTTGTACATATGCTTGAAATCAACTACTGTAGAAAATGAACAGTCCATTAGAAAAAATTTGCTTTAGTTTTATCTGCCAATAGACTTATTTGAAATATGCACTTTAACATGGAACATTCTAAAGACTGACCACAACTGGGACACAGAGATAGCCTCTATAATATAAGAGGGTTAAAATCATCCCAACCATATTTTTGATCATAATGCTTTGAAACTAGAGATCAACTGTAAAAGGAAAGCGGGAAGAAACACAAATACATGAAGAATTAAATAACACACTTACTGAAAAATAACTGGGTCAGAGAAGAAATAAAAGAAGATCAAGAGATACAGAGAAACAAATGATAATGATAGTACAACATATCAAAACTTTTGGAAGCAGCAAAAATGGTCAAAAGAAGGAAAGTTCATATCATTACAGACCTACCTCAAAAACAATAATGATTCCAAATAAACAATCTAATGTTTCATCTTAAAAAAAAAACTAGAAAGGAAGAACAAATGAATCCTAAAGCCAGCAGAAGGAATGAAATAATCAAAATTAGAGACATCTTTGAAAACATGGTGGAGTGAGAGACATCAGAAGACCTCTCCCCTTGAAATAACAATAAGCTGAACATCTAAAACTCAACACAACAACAAGAAAAAAATGCAAACTGCACACGCAGCATGATTGAGTGTGGTATCTCCGTGTAAGAGCTACCACAGGTCCAGAAGCCGGGTGTTGGGCAGTGGACTGGGAAATAAAGAAGCTGCTTCTCGCAGGCACCAGAGCTTCCTGCAGGAGGAGGGGGTGGGGAGAATGAGTGGTGAGTTCTCTGAACAGCCCTGCCTGGGAAAGTTGTGAGCTTTCCGTGGCTGGCTGGTAGCAGGCTCAGTCATCAGGCAGAAAGCAGAGAAGTGGCCAGGAGAGAAAAAAAGTTGAATTTTACTGACTGTGGCTCAAAAACTGAGGCTGATCCACAGCTCCCAACCCCTTAACCCGCAAGGGCACCTCCCCCTATACTCTCTGAGACCGATCACCGTGGAGCCCCAGAGGAATCTGAGCAAATGCTACCGAAATTATTGCTAACACTGACAGGGACTGAAACTGAGGGTAGCGAGTGTGATCAATATCTACAAGAAAAAATTTAAAAGGCATTTTAAGGCTTTATATAAGAAGGGATTCCAAGAGGCTTAGACGCCACCTACTGGAAACCAAAAGAAAAACACCTTCTTTGCAACAGGCTAAAGAGAGATTTATATAATAACCTTTTTCTGAAAAAAAAAAAAAAAACACAAATACACTTCCATTAATGCCCAAGCAGGGATATAGTCCATTAACACCATGAACAACTAAGGTGACAAGGCATTCTCAGAAAGAAAGGAAAAAATCTCCAGAAAATAGCTTACATATATAGAAAATATGCAACTTAAATGACAGAGAATTCAGGATGACACTTTCTGAAAAAAATCAGTGAGCTCCAAATAAAGTCATATCAACAATTTCAGGAATTGAAATAACAACTAGATGAGCAGAGCAAGGAAATTGAAATCCTCAAAGAACAGAATAGATCTAGAGATAAAAAACACACTGCTAGAGTTGAAAAATGAAATAGCAAGCTTGGGAAAGAGAGTCAACAAATGGAGAAAAGGATAAGTATAAGAAAACAGAAATCTAGAAAGGAATAAGAAGGAAGAGAGAAACCGAAGAATGAAAAAGAATGAAAGAGAAATACAAGAACTAGCTAATAACATCAGGAGAGGAAACATGAAAATAATGGGTATTACCAAAGGGGAGGAAAAGAGTAAGGACTAGAAAGCATTTCCAGATGAATAGTGGACGAGAAATTTCCCAAATCTAAGGAATGAGCTGGAGCTTGGAATTCAAGAATCAACAGAAACCCAATTATCTCAACCCAAACAGGCTTTACCAAGGCTTTAGGCTTCATTTGTTATTTTTTTCTAGTTTTAAGATGAAGTGTTAGGTTGTTTATTTGGGCTCATTCTTGTTTTTGGAGATAGGCCTGTAATGATATGAACTTTCCTCTTATGACCACTTTTGCCATGTCCCAAAAGTTTGATACGTTATACTATCATTATTATTCGTTTCTCTGTATCTCTGGATCTCTCGTTTATTTCTTCTCTGACCCAGTCATTCTCTAGTAGCATGTTGTTTAAATCCATGTATTTGTGGTTCTTCCTGATTTCTTTTGCAGTTGAGCTCTAGTTCAAAGCATTATGATCAGAAAATATGGTTGGTATGATTTCAACCCTCTTATATTTGTTGAGACTATCTCTGTGTCCTAGTAAGTGGTCGATTCTTGAGAATGCTCCATGTGCACTAGGAAAAAAATGTATAAGCAGCTGTTTTGGAATGGGAGGCTCTGTAAATGTAAATTATGTCCAGTTGGTCTAATATGTTATTGAAGGATGTGATTTCCTTACTAACTTTCTGTTTTGATGCTCTGTCCATATCCGACAGTGAGGTATTTAGGTCCCCTGCTACGGTAGTGTTTGGTCTGTTTTTCCGTTTAGTTCTGTTAGTAATTGCTTTACATATTTCAAGGCTCCCTGATTGAGAGCATAGATATTAATAAATGTTTTGTCTCTTGGAACATAATCCCTTTTATCATTATGAAGTGTCCCTCAGTATCTTTCTTTACTTTTTTATTTTAAAGTCTATTTCATCTGATATAAGTACCACTACTCCCAACTTTCTCTGAATGGCATTTACTTTAGATATCATTTTCCACCCTTTCACTTTGAATCTATATTTGTCTTTGGAGATGAGATATGTCTACTGAAGTCAGCATATTATTGGGTTTGTTTCTTGAGCCATTCTGCAAATCTGTGTCTTGTTATTGGTGAGTTCAATCATTTACATGTAGGATGATTATTGAAATATGAGGTCTTCATATAGTTCTTTTTTATCTTCTGCTTTCTAGTAGCTCGGTGTTTTCCATTGCTTCCTTGTCCTTGTGTGTCTGTTTCTTTATTTTGGTTGGCTCTTCTGGGTTTCCCTTGGTTCTTCTTGTTTTATATTATATACAATGTTTTTTAATCTGTGGTGTGTGGTTACCATTATGAATATATAGAGGATAGTATATATATAGTCACCTATTTTCTTTAGCATGTGCCTTATCTCCATTCCCCTTTGAAAATTTGTATCTTGAAATTCTCCCTTGTCAGTCATTATTATCTCAATTTGTTCTTATGTATGCTAATGTTCATTACTATCATGTTGTAACAATTTCTTCTTATTATTGAAGCTATAATACCCTGTTCTTAGTAAGGGTTGCACTACTCTGCTTCTATTTGCCCAATAGTAACTTTACTCTTAATTATGTATTTTTTTTGTCATTTTGTTTTAGGTGAACTGACCCTATTCTGTACTTCCTATAGTGCAGGTCTTATAATGGAGAATTCCCTTCAATTTTTGTTGTATGTATGGAAAGTCTTAATTTCTCCTAATATCTAAAGGAGAGCTTAGCTGGATACATCATTCTAGGCTGGTATTCCTTTTCCCGTTAGTACTTTAAATAATTGATTCCCATTCCTTTCTGGCTTGTAAGGTTTTGCGCTGAGAAGTCCGAGGATAATCCAATGGTTTTTTCCTCATAAGTTACTGTTTTTTTTCTTTCTGGCTGCCTTGAGAATTCTGTCTTTGTCATTGATTTTGATAATATTAATACAATGTGTCTTGGTGAAGGCTTGTTTGGGTTGAGATAATTGGGTGTTTTAATGACTTCTTGAATTCCAAGCTCCAGCTTATTCCTTAGATTTGGGAAATTCTCATAAACTTTTGTCTGAAAATGCTTTCTAATCTCTGCTCCTTTACCTCGCCTTCCATAATGCCCATTATTCTTACATTTCCTCTCCTGATGGTATCAGCTAGTTCTTGAATTTCTCTTTCATTATTTTCATTCTTCTGTTTCTTTCTTCTTCCTTCTGAGTTGTGTCTAGATTTATGTCTTTTAATATCACTGATTCTTTCCTCATTTGGTCGACTCTATTTCCCAAGATTGCTATTTCATTTTCCAACTCTTGCAGTGTGTTCTTCATCTCAAGAAATTGTATTTGGTTCCTTTTGAGAGGTTCAGTCTCCTTGCTCTGCTCATCTAGTTCTTTTTTCGATTTCTGAAATTGTTTGATCTGAGGTTTGGTTTTTTGTTTTGTTTGTTTTTTGTTTTTTGTTTTTTTGGATCTCATTTTTTTTCCAGAGGTACCATACTGAATTCTCTGTCATTTAAGTCACATATTTAGGTGTGTAAATTATTTTCTGGAGATTTTTCTCTTTCTTTCTGAGATGTCTTGTCACTTTGGTGTTCATTGGTGTTCATGGACTATTTCTCCACCCTGGCATTAATAGAAGTGTATTCTGTTGTTTTTTCCAGAAAGATTTATTATATAAAGATCTCTCTTTAGCCTGCTGCAAAGAAGGCATTTTTTCTTTTGGTTTCCAGTAGGTTGGCATCTAAGCCTCTTGGATCCCTTCTTTATATGAAGCCTAAATGTCTTTTTAAATTTTCTTGTAGATATTTAATAACACTTCCTACGCTCATTTTCTGTCCCTCTCTGTGTTGGCAACAGTTTTGGTAGCATTTGCTTAGTATCTCCTGGGACTCCGTGGTGATGTCGGTCTCGGAGGGTATGGGGGAGGGTACCTCTGAGTTGGGAGTTGGGGGCTGCTGATGAGCCTCGATTTTGCAACTGGGGGTGGAAAAATCAATTTTTTCTCTGCTCTCGTCCTGCTTCTCGGCTTTCTGCTCTGATGACTGTGTCCTGCTGCCAGTTGCTAGAAGTTCCAGCACCTCGACAAAGGCTGATCAGGAAAGTCGCTGCACCTTCACCCCTCTCCCTTCTCCTGCAAGGAACTCTGGCAGCTGCGAGAGGCACCTGCTTTATCACTCCCAGTCCACTGCCCAACACCCAGGATTCTGAGCTACCTGTGGTAGCTCTTATGTGTAGATCCCACACTCAGACGTGCTGGTGTGCAGTTTGGGGTGTTTTTTGTTAAGTTTAGATGTTCAGCTTATTGTTGTTTCAAGGGGAGAGATCTTGGGACATCTCTCACTCAGCCATTTTTCCAAAGATCACCATTGACATTTAAGCCAGGTAATTCTTTGTTGTGGGGATATCCTGTGCATTGCAGGATGTTTATGGCAATCCTGGGTGCTGCATACTTATATTGTCAGTAGCAATCCTCTCCTCCAATTGTGACAGGCAAATGTTTCCAGATATTACTAAATGTTCCCTGGGAGCAATATCATTTCCTATTTTTACTACTTGGTATAGTAGCCAAGACAGTGTGGTGTTGGGAAATATATAGACACATATATCAAAATAGAGATTTAAGAAATTGAGAAATAAAATCCACACAAATATGGCCATGTGATTTGAACAATAGTGCAAAAAAAAATAAATATAAAATAATACAAAGAGGACATTATTTTCTCCTGCTCTTCCTCCTCCTCCTTCTTTTGGCTGAATTTCATTTGTTATTGAGGGATTTTTTACAATTTTATTTATTTTAGTTTCAGGTGTACAGCACAATAGTTAAAACATTTACATAATTTATGAAATGATCCTCTTGATTACTATCCACCCGGTGCTATACATAGCCATTACAATATTATTGATTATATTCCCTATGGTGTACTCCACATTCCTGTAACTTTTGTACCTACTAATTTATACTTCTTCATCTCTTCACCTGTTTCACACTGCCCCCACCCTCTCTCCCTTGGCAATCACGAGTTTACTCTCTGTATCTACGACTCTGTTTTTGTTTTGTTCATTTATTTTGTTCCATAAATTCCACATGTAAGTGAAATCATATAGTATTTGTCTTTCTCATTCTGACTTATTTCCCTTAGCATATATTCCTCTATTATCCGTCCATGTGTTTCAAATGGTAAAATTTTATTGTTTAAAAGGCTGATAATATTTCATTTTGTGTATGTGTGTATATGTATATATATACATATTATATGTGTGTATGCACACATACACACACACACACACACAACACACACACCATAACTTCTTTATTCAATTGTCTATTGATGTGCACTTAGGTTGCTTCCATATCTGGCTATTGTGAATAGCGCTGCTGTTAACATAGGGGTGCATAGATCTTTACAAACTAATGTTTTGTTTTTGTTTGGATAAATATCCAGAAGTTAAATTGCTGGGTCATAAGGTAGTTCTGTGTTTAATTTTTTGAGGCACCTCCAAACTCTATAGTTGTTGCAACAATTTTCAATCTCATCAACAGTGCACACGGGTTCCCTTTTCTCCGCATCCTCCTCTACACTTGTTTTTTGATTTGTTAATGATAGCCATTCTGACAGGTATGAAATGATATCTCATTGTGGATTTAATTTGCATTTCTCTGATGATTCATGACCTTGAGCATTTTTTATATACTTTGGCCATCTATATGTCTTCTTGGGAGAAATGGTCTATTTAACTCCTCTACCCAATTTTTAATTGGATTGTTTGTTCTTTTGTTGTTGAGTATATAAGCTCTTTAAAAATTTTGGGTATTAACCACTTATCAGATGTACCATAGGCAAATATCTTCTCCCATTTAATAGGTTTTCTTTTCAATTTGTTGATGGTTTCCTGTGCTTTGCAAAAACTTCTTAGCTTGATGTAGCCCCATTTGTTTATTTTCTTTCTTTCATTTCCCTTACCTGAGGAGATATATCAAAAATATTATTAAGAACAATGTCAGAGAGTTTATTGCTTATGCTTTCATCTAGGAGTTCTATAGTTTGGGATCTTACATTTAAGTCTTTAATCTATTTTCAGTTTATTCTTATATATGGTGTAAGAAGGTCTGGTTTCATTTTGTTGTTGTTGTTGTTGCATGTATCTGTCCAGCTTTCCTAACACCATTTTTTGTTTCTTGAGATAGGCATGTATTGCTATGAATTTCCCTCTTAGGACTTCTTTCACTGTGTTCCATAGATTTCGGGTGGTTGTGTTTTCATTGTTATTTGTCTCAAGGTATCTGTTGATTTCTTACTTGATCTCAGTGTTAACCCAGTCATTGTTTAGTCATTGTTTAGCAAGTTATCTATCCTTCATGTGTTTGTGTGTTTTTCAGTTTGTGTCTTGTAATTGATATCTAGTTTCATACCGTTGTGGTTGGTGAAGATGCTTTATATGGTTTCAGTCTTTAAATTTACTGAAACTTATTTTGTGGCCTAATATGTTCCATGTACACTTGAGAAGAATGTATATTCTGCTGATTTGGGGTAAATACACTCTGAAAATTTCAATTAAATCCATCTGGATTAGTGTGACATTTAAGACCACCATTTCCTTGTTGATTTTCTGTCTGTAAAGTCTGTCCATTGGTGTCAATGGGGCATTGAAGTCTCCTACTATGAGTGTATCATTGTCAATCTCTCCTTTTATATTTGTCAGTATTTGCTTTACATATGTAGGTATTCCTATGTTGAGTACACAAATGTTTGCTAGTGTTATGTCCTCTTGTTGGATTGAGCCTTTTATCATTATGTAATGTCTTTCTTTGTCTCTTATAATAGCCTGTTTTAATGTCCATTTTCTTTTGAATGTAAGTATTGCTACACCAGGTTTTTTATCATTTTTGTTTGCATGAAATATATTTTTTCATCGCTTTATTTTTCAGTTTGTATGTTTTTGATCTGAAGTGTGTTTCTTGTGGACAGCATATGTATGGGTCTTGTGTTCTTATCCATTCATTTGCCCTCTGTCTTTTGATTGGAGCATTTAATCCATTTACATTTAATGTGATTATTGATAGGTACATGGTTATTGCCATTTTATTATTTATATCTGTTTTTCCCCTTCTTCTTTTTCAAGAAGCCCCTTTAACATTTCCTGTACTAATGACTTATTGATGATGAATTACTTTAGCTTTTTCCCTGTCTGAGATGCTCATTATCTTACTTTTCATTTAATTGGTAGCCTTGCTGGAATAAAATAGTTTGGTTGTAGGTTCTTTCATTTCACTTTGAATATTTCCATACCAGTCCCTCTGGACTGCAAAGTTTTGTTGAGAAATAGCTGACACTTTTATGGGAGCTCCCTTCTAAAGTAACTAGTTACCTTTCTCTTACTGCTTTTTAGAATTCTCAACTTTATATCTCATGACTATTTTGTATCTATCCATTTGTACTTCTTAATACCATTTGCCCTTTTTCACCATACCGTATCCTTCCTCCGCATCTCATAGCCCCTCAAAATATTCTCTGTATCTATGAGTTTGTTTCAATTTTGTTAGTTGTTTATTTTGTTCTTTAGAATTCCACATGTATGTGGAATTATGGGATATTTGTCTTTACTGAACTTACTCCATTCAGCATAATATCCTCTTAGGTCCGTCAAGGCAATACCTTTTCCATCCCTTCCTTTTAGTCTATGTGTGTCTTTTAATCTGAAGTGAAGTCTTTTGTAGACAGAAATATGGAGGGGTCTTACTTTCCGATCCATTTAGCTACTCTTCTTTTGGTTAGAAACACTTAATTCTTTTCCATTTGAGGTACTTGTTAAAGATATGTAGGTAATTGCCATTCTTTATTCCTGTTTTTGAACATGTTTTTTTTTCTCTTAAAAAGTCCCTCCAACATTTCCTGTAAAACTGGCTTGCTGTTGATAAAGTCCTTTAGCTATTTGTGTATTCTTTTTACTGGTTATTCTTTTATGGTTTCTATGTCCTTTTTATATTTATTCCTCTCTCTGCTGAAGTCCTCACTGAGCTCAATCTATTCTTCCCTAAGTTCACTGAGCATCCATAGAATCGGTGTTCTGAACCTTGTATCGATAGGTTGCCTGCTCCAATTCATTTAGTTCCCTTTTTAAAGTTTTCTCTTGTTGTTTCATTTTGTGACATGTTTCTTTGTTTTCTCATTTTGGTTGCCTCTTTCTTTGTTTGTTTCTATATGTTAGGTAGATTTGTTTACGTCTCCCAATCTTGCTCATGTGGCCTTATGTCGTAGGTACTCTTTGTGGACCAGTGGTGCAATCTCTCTTATCACCTGCACCAGGAAGCCCAGGAATGTCCCTTGTATAAAATTGTGTGTGCCCTCCTCTTGTAGTTAATCATTGTATCCTGTAGTTTAATCCTTGTTAGCATGTCAGAGGATGGGGTTTATTCTCTAGCTCTCCTGCTTAGAGGATTGGCCATACCCATAAAGGTATGAGCTGCTATGTGGGGGCTGACCCCACAGAGTAGGATTTGTTCAAGTGGGGCTTTGTGCTGTTTTATAGGGCTAATCAGGTGGTGCTCTGATTTGATCTGATGCCAGAACTCTAAGTGTGTTGGTTTTATGGCCCCTTTGGAGGGGTCTCTGGTGCAGGTCAAGATCAGCTGCTGCCAGTGACCATCCGGGTCTACCTGGTAGGAGATACAATTGATCCATGGGTGATCATTGACTGTGCTGGACCTGAAAACAAGTGCAAGAGACTACGCTGTGAACTGTGGCTGATTTCCACTAGTACCGGCCTGGGAAAGCTAATCAGAGGTCCAGGGAACCCCAAGGCCTAAGGCTGCATGCCAGCTGCCTGTAAGGCTCAGCAGCTGAAAGAGCCTTTGAATGGTATAGGAGTTGAGTGGGGCGGGTTCCCAAGGAGTCACCAGAGTAAAGTGAGTGGGTTTCAACAGGCCAATACAGATTCAATATTGGTGCCTGTGCTGAGCCTGTGGCCTCTTGCAAAAGTTCAGTGCACAACGAGTCTAGCTGCTACCTGACTCAGGCCCTCAAATACCTGAGATTTATTCAAGAAATACTGCAGCTCATGCTGGGGCTGGTTGCCCACCACCGGAATTGTTTCATGAGGTGGGAGAGCAGAGGCCTGTTGATTGTTGCTAAAACAGCCTCCTGCTGAGAAGGATGGACAAGGCTGGTTACCAGCTATGAATATGCTTCAGGCAATTAGTGAGTTGGGTGCTCAGGGAGTCACTGGGCGAAAGCAAGTGGGTTTCACCTGGCCAATGCAGATACAGATTTGGTGCCACTGCTGAGCCTGTGGCCACTCAAAAAGATCTGAGATCACACCTAGACCAACCTTTGCCTGTCTCAGGCCCAAAAACCCTAGAGATGGGTTCAAGAGATACTGCAGCCCTGGCTAGTGCTGGTTCCCCACCAATGAAAATTTGTCTGGAGATGGGTGAGCCAAGGACTGTTAATTGATGTCAAATGAGCCCCCACCAAGATCATAGGGTGGGGCTTGTTGCCAGGCAATGAGTTTGCCAGGGTCAATTTTTAACTTAGGTAGGGTGACGTCTCAAAGAGTCGTGGGGTGGAGTGAGCCTATCTCACCAGGCCAATGCAGATTCAGAATTGGCCATGTTGGGAGAGGCTTCAATGCAGGTAAGATGGTGCCCACCTGTAGGCTGCACAGGAGAAGAGCCAAATAAAGGGACAATGGCAGCTGTCCTCAATCCCAGGAGGGTAAAATATTTTCAACAAATAATGTTGGAACAATTGAACATCCATATGCAAAAAAAAAAAATTAAACCTTGAACTAAATTACCCACCTTATACAATAGTTAATTCTAAATATCATAAAGCTAAGTAAAAATTATAAAATTATAGAAAAATAGGATAAGCTATTTGTTACTTAATTTAGGCAGAGTCCTTAGGTATAACAGCAAAAGTATCACTTGTAAAAGACTTGTTAAATTGGACTTCATTAAAATTGAAAACTTGCTTTACAAAAGACACTGTTAAGAGAATTAAAAGACAGATTACAGATGGAGAAAATATTCAAATCGTATATTTAACAAAATGCTTGTGTCCAGAATATATTTTTAAAAACACTCAAGATTCAATAATAAAACAAAAACACTTAAAATAGGCAAGAGAGATCATGCAGTTTTTAATGGTTAAAATGGAGCAAGATTGGAGGGTAAGCCCATGGAAATTGGGGCTCAGGATTAGGCTTTAAGAAATTTAACAAGGGAGAGCCAAAAAAAATGGCGTAGATAATAGAGGCTCTATTCATCCCTCTGGCGACCAAATCAAAGTTGTAATGAAAACAAGGAGCAGCAGCAAGGAAAAATCACCTGGGATCTAGCTGAACAAGCCATATAAATAGGGAGAAATACAAGAAATCACCCTGCTATGGCAGAAGGTAAGATGGAGCAAGGACACAGGGCGGCCTGGTCTTGAGTAGCTGAGTGAGATGAAAGCTGCAGCTGCAGCAGCAGAAGCCTCTTAAAGGGGCTGCAGCCGAGAGCGGATTTTAACCATGATGGACCTGCTCTCTCTGAGCACCAGTGCCAATTCGCTTGTGTTTAGGGGCACCAGGGATTTACAGGGAGACATTGTCAGAGTGAGGGCCTGGGCGAAACTCGCTCTGTACAGAAGTGCCTACAATATCCATTGTTGCCTGTTGAGGCCTCCCCCATACCATTGTGCCTGACATAGAGCCACCATAGCCGTGACCTCATCACACTGGATAACAGAGATCACTCCACCAGAAGATTCCCTGAAACTCTGCCTCCCCCAACTCATGGCCCCACGCAAGCCACATCCAGGTGTATCCTCAGTGAGTCAGGTGCTCCTTGCTGAACAGTGCCTAGACTCACACTGGAGGCAGCTGACCTCAGTTTCTGGTGTGGCTTTTTGAGGCTATTAGAAGCACAGCATCTGTGGTTTGCTTGCTGAATCTTAACAATTGGCCCTGGAGGGGTAGAGGCTTGGGCTAAATTTGGCCTGCAGCTGAAACCCTCTCAGGACTGTGCCATTGGACAGACACCTACTTCACAAATTCACACTAATAAGACTGGGAGACTTAGGAGCTTTGCTTAATACACAGAAACAGACATGGAAAGACAGCCAAAATGAGAAGACAACGAAGCAGAAGCCAAATGAGAGAACAGCACAGATATCCAGATATAAATGGAGTCAAGTAATCTAACAGATAAAAGAGTTCAAAGCACTGATTATAAAGATGCTCAATAAACTATTTGGAAGTGTAGAGAACTGCAACAAAGAGATAAGAAACATAAAAAGGAAATGGAAATTATAAAAGGAAACCAGTCTGAAATGAAGAACACATTGTCTGACAGGAGTATATTAAATGGAATAAACAAAGGAATAAACAAAGTGAATTTAAAAAAGGATCAAATGACCTATATGGAGGATGGGAAAGCCAAGGACATGCAATCAGAATGGCAAGAGATAAGATGCCAAGACTATAAAAATAATTTAAGGAGCATATGGGACACTATTAAAGATCCAAATATCCGTCTGATGGCGTAACTGAAGAAAATCAAGATGTTGAACAGCTGTTTGAAGGAATAATGATGGAAAACTTTCCTAACCTGGTGAAGGAAATGGACATAAAACCCCAGGAAGCTCAGAGAATTGCAAAAATTAGGGATCCAAAGAGCCCCACACCAAGATACATCATAATTAAAAATGCCAAAGCTTAAATACAAAGAAAGAATATTAAAAGCAGCAAGAGAAAAACAGACATTTACCTTTAAGGAAGCACTCATAAGACTGGCAGCTGATTTCTCAAAAGAAGCTATGCAGATCAGAAGGTCTTGGCTAAAAATATTCGGCAGGATGAAGACCCAGGATCTACAACCAAGGATACTTTATCCAGCAAAGCTATTGTTTAGAGTTGAAGGACAGATATAGAGCTTCCCAGACAAAAAAAATAAGTGAAAGGAATTTATCACCACCAAGCCAGTATTACAGGAAATGTTGGAGGGCCTTCTTGAAGAAGAAAAAATACAAAAAACTCACTTCAGGTTAAAAGACACACACAGACTAAAAGGCAGGGGATGGAAAATCCTTATTGTTTTGATGGACCAGAAGTATTTAAGTCAGACAGAGAAATATATGCACTATATAATTTCACTTATATGTGGAATCTAAGTAATAAAAAGAACAAACTAATCAAAAACAGATTCACAAATATAATGGACAATTTGGTGACAGAGGGGTAGGGGATTTAGGGTATGGGAGAGTGGGGTGAAGGGTTAAAGAAGTACAAATTAGTAGCTGATAGATAATCACAGGGATGGGGAGTGTGGCAATAGGGAATGCAGTTAGCATTAATACATTGGCTAGGTGGAGGGTCAGGGGAGGGAGGGAGCAAATGGGGGTATCATTTTATGAACTATATAGATGTCTAACCAATGTACTGTATACTTGAAGCTAATTAAAGTAAATAAATTTTAAAAATAGGCAAGAAACTTATATAGACATTTCAACAAAGACAATATATAGACAATAATAAAAACATGAAAAAATGTGCAACATTATTAGCCATTGGCTAAATGCAAATTAAAACCATTTGAAGCTCCAGTGTGTAAAATATAACCATTGGGGTAAATAGAGTGAGGGGTACACAGTACCTTTTCTGTACTATTTTTTACAACTTTTTATGAAACTATAATTATTTCATACTAAAAATTTTTTAAAATTTAATCATAAAACCATATGCTGGAGAGAATATGGAGCAACTGGAAATCTTATATATTACTGATGAGAAAGCAAAATAGTAAAACAATTTTGGAAAACGGTTTGGAAGTTTCTTGTAATGTTAAATGTACATTTGCTAAATAACCCAGCAATCACTCTTCTGGGGTATTTACTCTTAACAACTGAATTTATGTAAACAGAAACCAGTATATTAATGTTTCTACCTGCTCTATTCAAAATCTTCCCAATCTGGAAAACACTCAAATGTCCTTCAATAAATAAATTGATTAAAAATCTTAAAGTGTAGCCAATAATTGGAACATACCTCAGCAATAGAAGGAAGTGAACTATTTATAGATATAATTAGTTGGATGAATCTCAAAAACATGCTAGGTCAAAGAAGCCAGTCTCAAAGAGTTACAAAATCTATAATTTCTTTTTAGATGATATTCTCAAAAAGATAAAAGTAGTGATTTAGAACACATAGTGATTATTGTCAGGAACAAGGACTGAGAAAGATGTGACTATAAAGCAGTGAGTGGTTCATAACTGGGGGACATTTTGTCTCCTCCCAAGGGCCTTTTGAAAATGACTCCAGACAATTTTGATTGTCATAACTAGAGGAAGGCTGCTACTGGCACCTCGTGGGCCAGAGGCCAGGGATGCTTCTAACATCCTACAAAAGTATCCCCCGCAAAAGAATTATTCAACTATGTGAATTATGTCAGGAGGGCCAAGGTTGGAAAATCTTGCTATTAAGACATAGCACAAAGGAGTTTGTAAAATGGTGGTACTATCCTGACTGTGGCAATGGTTACATAAATGAGTGCATGTGTTAAAATTTAGAGAACCAAGAGAAAAATGCATTTAACATAATGAATTTTTAAAATAAAATAAATTAAATTTTATTCCACCTGAGTTACAGTCCCAAATATAAAACAAATGGAAGCTATTCAATACAGGTCTAAATATATAATAGCAATGATAAGAGAGGCAAACTAGAGAGCACAGAATGCTGTGAAAGTATGTGCAATATTTTACAGTCCCAGTTCAATGTTTTGTGCACAATAAATTGAGAAGCATTGAGTACTAGCATACAAATTCATAGCCAATGGCTTTAAACCCATAGTGTTTTTGAAAATCTTTTTTTTTTTCAAACTTAACAGAACTCTTTCAGGAACTAATATCTCCCAAGTTAAAGAAATATTTATGCAAATTTCTCCTCTTTTTGGTTTCAATTCCATTTATTTTGAAGTCTAAAGAAGTTAATGTATTCCTTTTGATTCTGAATAAAAATGTAGGGTATAAGCCCATTGTTGTCAAATTCATTTCTGTCAAGTTCTCTTTCTATCTAGCTACCCATGTATTAATCTATCCTTTTATTTAACAAATAGAAATATGTATCAGTAAATTTTTTTAGTGTCTCAAAAATCAATAAAAATTTATTTGCTTCCATTCTTTTGTCATTTACAGAAAACTGAAGAAGCAAAAATGTTTTTGTGTTTACAAAAATAAATGGACTGTTTTACCCATTGATAAAACCTAAAACTACAACAGGAAGATAAAAACGTCCTCCCTGCATCCCCTGAGTTGACCCTTGTCATCTTATGCAAAGTCTTCAGTCCTCTGGCCAGGAACTCTTTATGTAGCCAATTCAAGATCAGGGCCAAGAAGTCAGACCAATCTGTTCCTGGATATAAAGTTGAACAGAAGCTATACCAAGGGTCAAGTGCCTATATTTAACAGGACACAAGAACTAGGCAGCTACGAAGAAGAAGAAAGAAGAAGAAGAAGAAGAAGAAGAAGAAGAAGAAGAAGAAGAAGAAGAAGAAGAGAAGAAGAAGAAGAAGAAGAAGAAGAAGAAAGAAGAAGAAAGAAGAAGAAAGAAGAAGAGAAGAGAGAGAGAGAGAAGAGAGAGAGAGAGAGAGAGAGGAGAGAGAGAGAGAGAGAGAGAGAGAAGAGAGGAGAAGGAGAAAGAAAGAAAGAAAGAAAGAAAGAAAGAAAGAAAGAAAGAAAGAAAGAAGAAGAGAGAGAGAGAGAGGGAGGGAGGGAGGGAGGGAGGGAGGGAGGGAGGGAGGGAGGAAGGGAAAGGAAGAAAGAAAGAAGAAAGAAAGAAAAAGAAAGAAGAAAGAAAGAAAGAAAGAAAGAAAGAAGAAAGAAAGAAAGAAAGAAAGAAAGAAAGAAAGAAAGAAAGAAAGATTTCATTCCAGGCACAACTTTCTAATTGTTTTGTTTTGTTTTTAGGTCAGTTAAAGAAACTGGGTCTTAGAAGCTGCAGTCATCTAAGCAGCAGCAAGTTTGTCATTCCTTTTTTGTTGTTTTTGTTAAATATGTCTAAAAAATTCACACTGCTGGGACATCTCATTTACATGCAATTCTGCACTGTACATACTAATTGTAGTAAAGTTGACCCCCTTTCCATCCGAAGGGGAAAAAATTACTCTGCGAAGATATTTTTTTTGTTGAAATCTAACAAACTTTTATTGGGTGGAATGTGACAAGATTATAAATGATAATGAAAAAAATAACATTTTGCATTTAATTGACTGGTTTGTCTATAAAACTTTTTGTAATTTTAAATACATTCTACCCTCATATGGTCCTCAGAATTAAAGCATAGTAAATAAGAAAGAAAAAAGAAAATAATTTCAACTGAGTGCTAAGCAGAACATCTTGCCAGAAGTAATGAAGTAGAGTTCTATATTAAATATCAAGGGCAGAATTTCATAATGCCAACGAAGATCACAGTTATATTTTTCACTTACACAAGCCAAAGTGGATTTTGCAATTACCAGTTGTGTTAAATACCCCAAATAAAGGTCTTAAATTTGATAATAGAAGGCACTGCCTAAGTTTTCCAGGCTGTAACTGTGCATAATTTTAAAAATGGTTTCCTTAAACATTTATTTTTAAAAAAACATATCAGGAGAAAGGTTTAAAACTGGTATAATAGCTCAATAGAATAACTATTATAAATTGTGGGAGGGATGAAGAGGGAACCCTTCACCAGAATCCCACCCCCACCCCAAAATTTGGTCACAGTTGATTAATAAGTGTGTGTGTGTGTGTGTGGTGTGTGGTTGTGTGTGTGTGTGTGGTTAGTCAATGACACCAGCCTGATGGATTTTATTTCTGCACCAAATCCTTTTAAGTTATCTGGTCCCCTTGGTTGACAAAAAAAACCATTAGATAAGGAACACTGGACTGGCATCATCCAGGATGATGTTCTCCAAGTGTTCACCAACCTATCAGGTCATGAATCTCCAATAGACGGGGGCCCCTCACATACTCACCAAACATTACAAGTGTTGCATTTGCCAGGGTGGTGATTAAGAATTCTGGGTATTCCACCTCATCTCCAGCCTATATCTCAATGTCATCCTGAACTTTTTTCACATGGAAAAAGTGTTTTTGGCTATGTCCTACTTCATAGTTAATGAAGCTGAACTGATCTTTCACACATTCCCACTATGCAGTGGTGTTGTTGTTAAAGACCATAGACTGTGCATTTTGACCTTAGGACATATAAATGGAACTTGGACACTCTGCAGGCAATCCCCTTTATTGGCCATTCCACCTATGCCAAATGGATAGACCCCACCTTTTACATTCCTTCCTCTATGATCTCAATTATTCCTTGGTTACTAAGTTTGTGTTAGATCAACACTCCTCCAGGACAAATAACTTTACCAGAGTAAACGATAGGATCGGTGTCCTCAGTAATGCCATTCACCAAGTGTGTTGACTTTTTCTGCCACTGACATTGTTGCCTTTGCATTTGGACACAAGCAGTACTTGACCATGTCCCCCAGTTCCAGGCTATTGACATCACCAGAGAACTCATTGTAATGGAAAAAGATTTTCTTATCATGATTAGCTTTTTAATAAATCCAAAATTATTCCTTCAGAGTGGCCACATAACCCACGAGCCTATTGGAGTTAGAATTACTACCTAAAGGTTGCATACCAGTTGTAATGAGGCAAAGTAAATTCTTCCAAATCCTTGGCTTGAAAAACAATAGTCAATTTTTTACCCCACCGTTAACATAAACAATAATACATCTTCAGCCTCCTTTTCTTTGCCTGTATTAGAGCTCGTGGTTTTAGGATTGGAAAAAGTGGTTTCTTTTTACACACTGCCCCAGAAAATGGTTGAATTGAATGGGAATGGAATGAAACCACGGCTTTAGGAAGTTTTTAAATCCTAACATGATCTCTTTGGGTAGAGAGCATATCAGGAACCGCCAGTTAACTCTACTTAATCTGAAAGATGGAGATGGTTCCCATCCAGAATTGAATATAGAACATACAAGCACCATGAATCCGCATACTTGACAAAACCAAAAACCATCTCTAATGGCAGCAGTTACACACATTTCTCTGGCTTCTTTAATAAACTGAAATATATTTGATGGAATTTCTATGTTGGTTAACTTGTTCTAATATGTCACATTGGTCTGTTGAAATATTAAACCCTAACATAACACCTTCGAACCAGGTCACCTTAGATTTTTGTATCTTTGTCTCCAAAGGTTAAGTTCTTTAGGAATCACAAATTCAACTTTGATACATTCTTGTTAATGGGTCATTCTGGTTTTTACTGCATAATTTTTGGATAATTTTGGTTACAGTTCCTTCAAAATGTGCAATGCTGATATCTTCAAAAAATGACTGTCCTTGAGGCAATATAGTCTGACATCCATTTGCAACTTTCTTACCATTTCTGTCGTTCATTGTTGAATTATACATTATCTTCAGGCTGTAAAGGCTTCTAAGTCATTCTTGCATTTGCTATAATGAAAGAATATTTTACATCATCACCTTTTTCACGAAAGCCAAACACCTCTTTCATGGCACAAACTACTTCCTGAAAGCAGCTTGTTTCTTTTTCAACAGATAAATGTTTTCAAGCATTTTATAGCACCAATATATTTATTCTTATCAATTACAAAGTTTATTTTATCTCTAGTTCCAACTGAATGTTCCCTTCCACAACTTTAGGGGTGTAAGTCAGATAAAAATAATTACCCATTATATTCATAGTGTACATTCCCTGTTGGACTCTGACCTAGGCAGACAGAGACTTACTCTCTAAGTTATAAGGAACAGCACGCACCAATTTGTCCATTTATTTGTTCTTCAGGAGGATTTCTGGTTTTTATATTCACTGGTTAACGGAAATGGGTTCCGCAGTCCACCGGTCAGATGATATTTCAAATTCAACATTATCTACTTTTAAGTCTTACAGAAAGAAAAATTAATTTGACATTCAGAACTTTGAATAAACCCATAAGAGGTTAATAGTTTTCAATAACCCCAGTTTCACACAGGGCTGCTAAAAGTACCATTGAGGTACCCATTGTGTCCATTTTGTGGAGAAGGTTTGGTTCAAAGCTCATCTTGCAGTTGATAATCAAACTATTGCACTTTCAGTGGTGTTTACTGATTCTTCTTTTTAGCACATGTTCAAAGGATGAAGTTGTTTAGTATTAAAAACAAGAGCGAGAGCTGGTCAAGATGGCCAGAGTAGGTAAACACTGAGGTTTACATTCTCTCACGACTACATCAAAATTCCAACTAAAACTATAGAACAACCATCATTAAGATCACATGAAGTCTAGCTGAACAGAAGTCCTACAATTAAGGACATAGAGAAGAAGCCACCCTGGACTGGTAGGAGGAGCAAGAGATGCAGAGTAGGTTGATCCCATAAACAAAGTGCGGCAGTTAAAAATCTGTAGGGATATCTCAACTTGTGGAGGTCTCCTTGGAAAAGCAAGTGGTCCCAATACCACACCAGACTCGCCAGACTAGGGTTCCAGTGCTGGGAAGCCCCCAGAACTTCTGGCTGTGAAAACCAGTGGAGATTGTGGGCTGACGTGAGAAAAGGATGGCTGGAATTCCTCTAAAGGGCGGGTGTGAAGACTTTACTTGCTGACAGACTCACTGTTGCAAAATAACAGTAGTTACAAAAATAGTCAGGGGATGTAAAATATAGCATAAGGTATAGCAATTGGGGGAGATCATTTTTATGAACTATATAGATGTCTAAACCAATTACTTATACTTGAAACTTAATTTAAATAAATAATTTTTTAAAAAAAGAAATTATTGTATTAACTATATATGGTGTCAGATGGGTTCTAATTGATCGGGTGATCACTTCATAAATTGTATAAATGTCTGATCACTATTGTACACCTAAAACTAATATACTCTTGTGGCCAACTGCAACAGAATTTTTTTTAATTATCAAAAATAAACAAAATAAATAAACAAATCAAAATCAATAAGATCACCTGTGGAAACTTTTTAATGCCAAATCTAATAAACACAGTTGTCAAAACTTTGTGCTTATATAAGAGTCCTGTGGAAAGAAAAGGGAATTATTATTTTTTTGAGGATGAATATGAATGTATAGAACATGCAGTGAGAAGAGAATTATAGTCAAACATAATTCCTTTGTTCTTAGGTGAATTTATTTAAATATTGGTCTAAATGTTCTACCATTTCTCATAAAACATACATTGTGAATACCTTAAAATAAATAAATTAAAAGAGTGAGAGAAAATGATCTATCAAGCTAATAAAGAACACAACTGTTAGAGGGAGCTCAAGATGGTGAGATAGGTAAAAGAGAGGTTTTCTTCTTCTCAGGATTGCATTAAAATAACAACCAAATTATAAAGGAATCAATGTGAAAGAACCTTAAGTCTAGCTGATCATAACACATACATCTGAGGATATAAGAAAAAAAACACATCAAGACCGTAGGATGGGCGAATACACATGTGGTGTTCGAGCACCAGGAGGGAGAGTGTGGCTGCAGAGGTTCTCCCAAAAGACCGAGAGTCTTAAACCCCACACAGGGGCTACCCAGCCCAGAGCTCAAGTCCCAGAAGAAAGGAATTCCCACAAAATCTGACTGTAAAAACCAGTGAGGATTCTGGTAGTCTTGGTGAGAAGGAAGGAAACAAAAACTCGAATTTTCTCCTTAAAGTCTCACTCACAGATTCACTCACTTGCAAACACTCACTCTGGGCTCTGGTGGAGGATCAGCAGCTCAGCAGGTGAAAGAGACATACAGGAAAAGACTGAGTTGTGTGGCAGCAGGCAAATACTGAAGGTAAAGCTGTTATGTTCCTTTGTTGGTCCCCACTCCGGGCAGTCTACAGATGCATGCCATTTTGCTTGTGTTGAATCCTCTCCATTACAGAGCCAATTCTGAGGTGCATTGGCTCACAAAATCAGACTGCTTCACCCTGTGTCTACCTGGACCCCACCCCGCCCAACCCACAAATTGCCTACCCACACCCTGCTCCTTCCCAAGGCTGGAATAAAACCTTACTCGCATGACCCACACATTTTGGGAGAGACATTTGGTGGCAGACCGTTGGTGCCAGCATAAACTGCATTGTCTCAGGTAGATTGTGGGGTCTGAGGCTCTAAAACAAATAGCAATTGGCCTCACTGTGACTTTTGAGAGACCCACAAACTCAGGACTGGCAGCAATTCTGATATTGCATTGGTCTGATGGAATAGGCTCACTCCATCCCATGTATCTCTGAGTCCCTGCACCACCCAACCAACAAAATTACTCAAGGCAAGCCCATTCCCAGGAAACCAGCCCCATCCTGTGCTTTCCTTTGGCCATGAATTTGACAGCAAACATCAGGATTCAGCTCATGTGACCCATTCGTGGCCTATACATCCTGGTTGGCGGGCCACAAACCCTGTCCCAAGCTACAGTATTTCTTCAGCAGATCTTGATTGTCCGTGGGCTCAAGACAAGCAGTGGTTGGACTTGCCGCAATCTGAGACTTTTTTCAGGAAGCCCCCAGAAAAAGCACAGGCACAAAAACTAATACTGCATTGTCTGGAGGAAATCTTCTCACTATACTGTAGTGATTCCCAGGGTCCCCACACCACCCAATTAGTGTACCACCCAAAGGCTCTTCCAGCTTCAGAATAAAGTAGCAGGATACAAAATGAATATCGAGAAGCTAGTTGCATTTTTATACACCAGTGACAAACTATCAGAAAGAGAAATTAAGAAAACAATCCCATATACATTTGCACCAAAAACAATAAAATACATAGGAATCAATTTAACCAAAGAGGTGAAAGACCTTTTCTCAGAAAAATTGTAAGTCATTGAAAAAGAAATTGAAGAAGATACAAATATCTGGAAGCATATATTGAGCTCATGGTAGGAAGAATTAGCATTGTTAAAAATAGTCAAATTACCCAAAGCAGTCTGGAGAATCAATGCAATCCTTATCAAAATACCAATGGCATTTTTCAGAGAAACTATAAAAAATCCCAAAATTTATATGGAACCAATAAAGATCCTGAATAGTCATGGCAATATGAGAAAGAACAAAGTAGGAAGTATCACACTACGTGATATCAAGCTATGATACAAGGCCATAGTAATCAAAATGGTATAGTACTGGCATAAATCAGACACATAGATCAATGGAACAGAATAAAGAGCTCAGAAGTATATCCTCACCTATATGGTCATTTAATCTATTGACAGAGAAGCTAAGAATACACAGTGGGGTAAAGATGGTCTCTCCAACAAATGGTGTGGGGGAAACTGTACAGATACATCCAAAAAAATGAAACTGGACCACCTTCTTATACTTAAAATGGATTAAAGAGTTAAATGTAATACCTAAAACCATAAAACTTCTAGGAGAAAACATAGGCAGTAAACTCTGATATTGCTATCAGTTTTTTTCTGATATATTCCCTGGGGTAAAAGGAAACAAAAGAAACAATAAAACAAATGGGGCTACATCAAACTGAAAAGGTTTTGCACAACAAGGGAAAACCATCAACAAAATGAAAACCTACTGAGTAGGAGGAAGATATATGCCTATGATACCTCTGACAATGGGTTGATATCTGAAATATATAAAGAACTCATATATCTCAACAACAACAAAAAACAAATAATCCAATTAAAAAATGGGCAGAGAACCTGAATAGACATTTCTCCAATTAGAATATACAGATGGCCAAAACACATGTAAAAAGATGCTCAAGGTCATGAATCATCAGAGAAATGCAAATGAAAATCACAATGAGTTATCACCTGACACCTGGCAGAATGGCTATCATCAATAAATTACAAAAAAAAAAAAGTGTTGATGAGGATTTGGAGCAAAGGAAACTCGTGTTGCACTGTTCTTGGGACTGCAAATTGGTACAGCCACTATGGAGGTTGGGAAGTTACTCAAAAAATTAAACACAGAACTACCTTATGACCTAGCAATTGCACTTCTGGAAATTTATCCAAAGAAGATCAAAACACTAGTTTGTAAAGATCTATGCACTCTTATGTTCACAGCAGTACTATTCACAATAGCCAAGTTATGAAAGCCACCTAAATGCCACTCAATAGAAGATTATATAAAGAAGTTATAGTTCATATACACAGTGGAAATTACTGAGCCATAAAAATGAAATCCTACCATTTGCAATGACATGAATGAGCCTAGAGGTTATTATGCTCAATGAAATAAGTCAGAAAGAGAAAAATAAATACCATATGATTTCACTTATATGTGAAATCTAATGAACAAAAAGAACAAACTAAACAAAGAAACAGACCCACAGATACTGAGGACAATCTAGTGATGGCCATAGGTGAAGGGGCTTAGGGTCAGGGGTTAGGTGAAAAAAGTAGGGATGAAGAAGTATAAATACAAGTTACAAAATAGTCACAGAGACATGGAATATAGTATAGGGAGCATTTTCAGTAGCATTGTAGTGGCCGTGTAGAACTAGATGGGCACCAGGGTAATCGGGGGATCACTTCACAAATTATATAAATATCTAACCAATGTACTGTATACCTGAAACTAATATTAAATAAAAAATTTAGGAAAAAATAAACTACAAATACCACTTTTAGATAGTCTCACGTAATATGGTCAGAAACATCTACATTTTTATTTTAAAATTAGGAATACTGAACAGGTATTGTGGGGATAGAATTGGCACTTCTGAGTAATGAGGTGTGTGGCATACTCTGTGTATTGTAATCTGAGATCTAAGACACAGCCGTTAAATTATTATTTGCTAAAAAAGAAGAGGAGGAGGAAAAGGAGGAAGAGGTGGGAGGAGGAGAAGACTACAACTGTTCCTGAACTGGGCATCTCACAGTACAGCATTGAAAAAAATAAATACTACTAGCAGTTGATGGGAAGGTTTTTTCAAAGCTGTTGAGTAGGTACAAACTTCTTGCTTCAGATTCAAGTGTGGTGTCTTTAACTTATGTGTATTCTTCGTTGGTCTTGTAGTTCTTTTGAGGTTTCTTCATTGCCTGATCTGAACTCGAAGCAACAATTTTCAGGTATTAAAGTCTGTTCTGTTTATACTTCATACCCAACAGCTCAGTGCCTCCTCTCCAGCACCATTATAAAAGCAGCACAGCCTAGTACATATGAATAAATCTGTTTCAGTGAAATTTTTAAATTAAGAAATTTGATTTTGAGATAATTGTAGATTCTCATAAAGTACGTAAGATTTAGAAATTGACTTTTTAAAAACTTTGCATAATATTTTAAAGATTGATTACATGTTGTTAGTCCTTTTAATTACTTAGTAGTATCCCATGGTATGGATATACCATAATTTGTTTACCCAGTCACCCACTGGAGGATATCAGAGCCATGCCCAGTTTTAGCTGTTAAAATACAATGCTATGAAATCCGTGTGCAGGATCCTTTCATGAGACTAAATATCCAATTCCCTGGATAAATGCTAACAGTGGAATTTATGAGTTAAATGGTAATTGGAGATGGATATATTTCACTGAATTATAACTTATATATAATAAATTTCACATTTTATAGTATGTAATTCAGTGGTTTTTCTTATATTCATAAAGTTGTGCACCCATCTTTCAATTCTGTTCATCACTCCCAAAAGAACCCATTAGCAGTCATTTCCCATTTTCCCCTTTCCTTCAGACCCTGGCAACCACTCACCTCATTTCTACCCTATGGATTTCCCAATTTTGAACATTTTCATATAAATGGATACTATAATAAGTGTTGTTTTCCAACAGGATTCTTTCACGTAGCATAATGTTTTTCAAAGATTGATCTTACATTATAGCATGTATCAGTACTTTGTCCCTTTTACAGCTGAAATATGTTCATTGTATTAAATTTATCACATTTTGCTTGTCCATTCAGTAGTTGACAGACATTTGGCTGTTACCATTTGCGGCTACTATGAATATGCTGCTATGACCATTTGGTATAAGTTTTGCATGTATAAATGTTTTTCAACTCTCCTGAGTGTTACCTAGGAGTAGATTGCTGTTATATGTAACTCTATGGTTAACTTTTTGAGGAACTGCTGAACGATAATCCAAGGTAGATAAATCCTTTTACATTTCCACCCACAATGTATAAGAATTCAAATTAAATTTTGGTAAGATTTGATAATTTGATTTCTCATACATTGTGGGTGGAAATGTTAAAATGATTAATCTTTCCCAAAATTTGTTATTCTCTATGTATTTCATTATACCCATCCTAATGACTGTTGAAATTACCTTATTTGGGTTTTGGGTTACTGTCTATTGGCTAATGATAGTGAGCATATTTTTATGTACTTATTGTCAATTTGATATCTTATTCAGAAAAAATATTGATTCAAATCTGTTGCCCATTTTTAACAGGGTTATTTGTTTATTTGTTTTTGAGTTGTAAGGGTTTATATATTTCAGATAGTAGTTTCTTATAATATATATGACATGCATGTATTTTATCCATTTAATGGATTGAATTTTCATTTTCTAGATGGAGTCTTTTAAAGCATGAAATTCTTTAATTTTCATAAAGTCTAATTTATGTTTTTTTCTTTTGTCACTGTAGTTTTTGTGTCATATCTAATAAACCACTGCTTAAATTAAGAATCACTAAAATAAACTGTTGTTTTTTTCAATAATTTTATAGCTTTATTTCTTACATTTGGTTTTTGACATATTTTGTTGCGAATTTTGTTTGCAATATGAGGAATGGTTCCAATTTAACTATTTTATTTATGAATATCCAATGCAACAAGCATCACTTGTTGAAAAGGACTATTCTTCCCCATTGAATTGTATTGACAGTTTCAAAAATAAATGAACAATAATATAAATTCAATTGTATTCCATTGATCTATATGTTTATCCTTTTGCCAGTATCACATTGGTCTGATTTTTCTGGCTTTATTAAAATATGATAGACAATTGGATTTGATATTTGCATTGTACAATTCATGAGGATTTTTTTCAAATTATAGTTGGCATACAATAAAATATTAGTTTCAGTTGTACAGCATAGTTATTAGAGATCTATATAACATACAAATGGATCATCCCACTAAATCTAGTACTCCTCTTCCCCCTTAATGTTTATTACCGCATAATTAACTACTTTTCCTTATGCTACACTTTATATCTACATGACTATTTTGTAACTATCCATTTGTACTTCTTAATCCCTTTGTCCTTTTCCGCATCTATCTCACCCCTCCTAGTAACCTCAAAATATTCTCTGTATCTATGAGTTTTATTGCCGCTTTTGTTGCTGTCGTTTACTTTGTTCTTCAGATTCCATATGTATGTGAAATAATGTGATATTTCTCTTTTTCTATCTGACTATTTCATTCAGTGCAATATCCCCTAGGTCCATCAAGGCAATATCTTTTTCCATTCTCTTCCTTTTAGTCTGTGTGTCATTTAATCTGAAATGAGTCTCTTGTAGGCAGCATATGTAGAGGACTTGTTCTCTTATCAATTCAGCCACTCTTTTGTTTGGTTGGAGCATTTAATTCTTTTCCATTTGAGGCATTCATTGATAGATATGTAGTTATTATTACTCTTTATTCATGTTTTTGATATGTTTTTTTCTTTTAAAAGAAGTCATTCAACATTTCCTATAATCCTGGCTTGGTGTTGATGAATTCCTTTAGCTTATTTTTGTCTAAGAAGCTCTTTATCTGTCCTTTGACTCTAAAAGATAACTTTGCTGGATAAAGTATTCTCGGTTGTAATTCTTGGGTTTTCATCACATCGAATATTTTTGTGCAAAGACCTTCTGTCCTCAGAGTTTCTTTTGAGAAATCAGCTGCCAGTCTTGTGGGTGCTCCCTTGTAGGTGCTCTTGCTGCTTTTAAGATTCTGTCTTTGTAGTTAATCTTTGGCATTTTAATGATGATGAGTCTTAGTCTGGGCCTCTTTCGGTTCCTCCTTCTTGGGACTCTGAGCTTCCTAGGGTTTTAATGTCTATTTCCTTCACTAGGTGAAGGAAGTTTTCCATCATTATTTTTTTCAAATAGCTTCTTCAACTCCTTATTTTCTTCAGGTACACCTATGACCTGCATGGTTTTTTCATTTAATTGTTGGTCCATAGGCTCCTGAAATTATTACTATACTCTTGGCTTATTTCTTCTTGTCATTCTCATTGAGTGTCCTTGGCTTCTCCTTCTTTATGTTCCGATCCTCTTCTTTACCCACTGTGTTGATTCCCTCTAATCTGCTCTTCATCTACTCTTCATTTCTGACTGGTTCCCTTTTACAATTTCCATTTCCATTTTTTTAAATCTCTTTTTATAAGTTCTCACTGAGTTATCTACTCTTCCCCTAAGTTCATTGAGCATCTTTATAACCAGTGTTTTTGAACTCTGCATCTGTTAAATTGCTTGACTCCATTATTTCTGGATTTCTGTTCTGTTTTCTCATATGGTTTCTGTTTCTTTGTCTTCCACTTTGGCTGCTTTCTATGTTTGTTTCTATGTACTATGCAAAGCTCTAAAGTCTCCCGGTCATATTAGTGTGGCTTTGTGAAGTAGGTGTCCACTGGCATAGTCCTGAGAGGGGTTTAGGCGCAGGCCAAGTTTAGCCCCAGCCTGTATCCCTTGTGGCCACCTGTTAAGATTCAGCAAGCAATCCACAGATGCTGTGCTTATAGTTGCCTCAAGAAACCACCAGAAACTAAGACCAGCTGCTTCCAGTGTGAGTCTAGGCATTGCTCCACAAGGACACCCAAACTCACTGAGGACACAACTGGATGTGGCTTGGGTGGGGCTGCGAGATGGGGGAGGCAGAGTTTCAGGGAATCTTCTGGGTGGGGTGACCTCTGTTATCCAGTTTCATGATGTCTCAGCTATAGTGGCGCTATGTTCACACACTGAGAGAGAGGTAGGTTCAACAGAGGGACAATGGATACTGGCAGGTACTTCTGCCTGGAGAGAACCTCACCCCTAGCCCTCACTTCAACAATTCACTGTCACCCTGCAAGTCCTTGGTGCCCCACCCCCTCCATGCAGCTAAACAGCTCCGGTGCTCAGAGGGAACAGGTGTATCACATGAAAATCCGCTCATGGACACAGCCACTTTAAGAGGCATCTTCACCTGTCACTACTTAGATTCCATCACACTCAAGCCGCTTAGGACCAGGCAGCCTCGCATCTTCACCCCTCCTACCTTCTACCATTGCAGGTTGATTATTTCTCTCCCTAGCTATAGTGCTTCTGTTCATCTAGATCCCAGGTGACTTACCTTGCTGTTTGCTCCTTGTTTCTGTCACAACTTTGAATTGGTTGCAAGAGGCATGAACAAGCCTTATCATCTACGACATTTTTCCATCTTGTCCCACATAGTCTTGATTATTGTGGCATTGTAAGTTTAAACATTTCAAAATGTGAGTCCTCTAATTTTTTCTCTATTTTTGAAGATTGCTTCAGCAACTTTTGAATCATTGTATTTTTCTCCAGCATTACTGAGTTTTGTTTAAAAAATTAAACTTGTATATTCAGGTCTTACATGATGTTTTCTGAAGTGATTTATTATAGTCAAACTAATTAACATATCCATCACCTCACATAGTTATCCTTTTTCACTCTATTTTGATTTTTATTTTTTTAATTAAGTTTATTGGGGTAACATTGGTTAATACAATTATATAATTTTCAGGTGTACATTATAATATTCTATTGTGTGTTTACCACTCAAAGTCCAATTTCCTTCAGCTACCATATATCTGATCCCCTTTACCCACTTTCATTCTCCCCCTACCTCCCTATATTTGACCTCCTTTACCCCATCCATCTGCCCCCACCTCCCCCACTCACTATCTTCTCGTAACCACTAATCCATTGTCTATGTCCATGAGTCTCTGTTTTTTGTCCTGTTCATTTGTTGATTTTAGGTTTATATCCCACATATAAGTGATATCATGTAATTTTCAATGTTTTCTGTCTGGCTTATTTTGCTTTGCATAATTATCTCAAGGTCCATCCATGTTGTCACAAATGGCAGTATTTCATCTCTTCTTATGGCTGAGTAATATGCATTGTATATATGTACCACCGCTTCTTTAGCCAATCATCTATCGTAGGACACTTCGGTTGCTTCCATGTCCCTGGCTGCTGTGAATAAATGTAGCTATGAACATCGGTATACAAATATCTTTTTGGACATGGGTTTTTCAAGTCTTTGTAGTAAATACCCAGTAGAAAGATTGCTGGATCATATGATAGATCGATTCTTAGTTCTTTGAGGAACCTCCATACTGTTTCCATAGTGGCTGTACCAAATTTGCAGTCCCACCAGCAGTGGTTTTTTTTCATCTGCATCCTCTCCAAAATTTGGTGATTATAGCTATTCGAAAGGGGGTAGATGATATCTCATTGTGGTTTTGATTTGCATTTCCCTAAGTAGCTAGCAATGTTGAGCATTCTTTTCAAATATTTGATGGCCATTTGTATGTCCTCTAGAGAGAAGTGTCTGTTCAGATCCTCTGCTTCATTTTGATGATTGGATCATTCATTTTTTTTGTTGTTGTTATTGAGTTGTATGATTTCTTTGTATATTTTGGATATTAGTCTCTTATCGAAGGCGTTGCTTGCAAATGTATTTTCCCATTCGGATGGTTGTCTCTTTACCTTGTTGACAGTTTCTTTTGCTGAGAAGAAGCTTTTTTAGTTTTATGTAGCCCCATGCATTAATTTTAGCTTTTTATTTCCCTTGCTTTTGAGGTCAAATTCATAAAATTGTCTTTTAAGTTCAAGGTCCTTGAGTTGAGTTCCTATGTTTCTTCTATGTGTTTATATGTTTCAGGTCTTATATTCAGGTCCTTATTCCATTTTGAGTTCATTTTGGTGTGTGGTTATAGACAACAGTCTAGTTTCACTCTTTTGCAGGTGGCTTTCCAGTTTCCCAGAACCAATTATTGAAGAGGCTTTTCTTTTCTCCACTGTATGTTATTGGGGTTTTTTGTCAAAATTATTTTGCCATATAAATATGGGTTTACTTCTGGACTCTCAATTCTGTTCCACTGGTCCATGTGTCTGTTTTACTGCCAATACCATGCCGTTTTGATTACTGTACACTTTAGTAAATAATTTAAAGTTGGGCAGAGTGATGCCTCCAGCCTTTTTTTTCCCCTCAGGATGGCTTTGGCAATTGGGGAATCTTTTGTGCTTCATACAAATCTGATGATTTTTGTTCTGTTTCTTTATAAAGTGGTGATGGGCATTTTGATGGGATTGCATTAAATCTGTATAATGCTTTAGGTAATAAGGTCATTTAAACTATGTTGATTCTTCAATCCAAGAACACAGGATATCTTTCCACTTCTTTGTATCTTCTTTGATTTCTTTTACTAGGGTCTTGTTAGTTTTCATTATATAGGTCTTTCACATGTTTTGTTAAATTTTATTTCTAGTTATTTTAGTCTTTTTGTTGAAATTGCAACAGGAATTATTTTTTCCACTTCTTTTTTCTGATGCTTCATTAGTAGAGTATGAGGAACACTATGGATTTTTAAACATTGATTTGTATCCAGAAACTTTACTGTATTTGCTTATTTTCTCGAGTAGTGTTCTTGTGGAGTCTTTAGGCGTTTTCTATATAGAGAATCTGCAAATAGTGACAGTTTGGCTTCTTCATTTCCTATTTGTATGCCTTTGTATATCTTTCTCTTGTCTGATTGCACTCGCTAGGACCGCCAATGTATACTGAATAAGAGTGGTGATAGTGGACAGCCTTGCCTTGTTTCTGATTTTAGAGGGATGGTTTTTAGTTTTTCACCATTAACTATATGTTTGCTGAGGGTTTTTCATAGATGGCCTTTATTATGTTAAGGTACTTTCCTTCTATACCGATTGTGTTAAGTATTTTGATCATAAATGGATGCTGTATCTTGTTGAAGACTTTTCTGCATCTATTCATATGATCATATGATTCCTCTTTTTTAATTTGTATATGTGGTATATCACATTAATCAACTTGCGTATGTAGTAGTTATCCTTTTTTAAATGGTGAGAACTCTTGAGATCCACTCTCTTAGAAAATTCAAGTGTAAAATATAGCTTTATTAATCATCATGCTATATACTAGGTCTCCAGAACTCATACATCTTTAAAGTTGATACATTTTGTTCAACAGCTTTCTCCTTTCCTCTGCCTCCCACCCCCAGATCCTGGTAACCACCATTTTATTGTTACTATGAGTCTGATTTTTTAATTTAAATTCTACATATATATGAGATTGTGCAGCATTTATCTTTTTGTATCTGGCTTATTTTACTTAATAAAATGTCCTTATTTACCCATGTTCTCACAAATGTCAGAATTTCCTTCTTTTATATGACTGAATAATATTCCATTGTATATTCTTTTCATTCTTCACTGGACATTTAGCTTGATTCCATGTCTTGGATACTGTGAATAATATCGCAGTAAACATGGGAGTTCATATATCTCTTTGAGATAGTGACTATTGTCTTTGGTAATATACACAGAAGTGAAGATTTATGTATCATGCGGTAGTTCTATTTTTAATTTTTTCAGGAACTTCCATACTGTTTTCCATAGTGCACCAATATATATTCCCACCAACAGTGCACAAGGATTTTTTTTTTTGCTCTATATCCTCACCAGCATTTGTTATCATTTTTTTTATAATAACCATTCCAACAAGTGTGAAATGGTATCTCATTGCTCATTGTGGTTTTGATTTGCATTTCCCTGATGACTAGTGATTTTTTCACATACTTATTGGCCATTTGTTAATTGTTGGGGTTTTTTTTTATGTCTTTACCTATTTAAATTCCTCTTTCATCTCTCATTGCCTTTCTTTGTATCACTGACATTTTGTAGTGATATGTTTGAATTACCTTTATTTACTTTATGTATATTCCATAGATATTTTCTTTGTGATTACCATAGGGATTATATAGACATCTTAAAATTATAACTACCTCTTTAAACTGATAATAACTCCAATGATATGCAAGAACTGTAGTCCTTCATAGCTGCATCTCCAATTTATGTTATGTCAAAAATTACATATTTACATTTTATACACCCCTTAACATAGATTTATATTGGCTTTTATGCATTTATTTTTAAATCATAGAAAAGAATTAAAACAGGAGTTATGCCCAATGTAGAAAAATATACATTCTTCTCAAGTGCACATGGAACGTTTTCAAGGATAGACCACATATTAGGACACACAGCAAGTCTCAATAAATTTAAGAAGATTGAAATCATATCAACCGCCTTCTCTGAGCACAATGGTATGAAACTAGATATCAACTACAAGAAAAAAACTGGAAAATACACAAACACATGGAGGCTAAATAACATGCTGCTAAACAATGAATGAGTTAAGAATGAAATCAAGGAATAAATCAAAAGAAACTTAAATACAAATGATAATAAAAACACAATGGCTCAAAATTTATTGGACACAGTGAAAACAGTCCTAAGAGGGAAAATCATAGCAATACAGGTCTACATCAAGAGACTAGAAAAAGCTCAAATAAATAATCTAACCTTACACTTACAAGAACTGGAACAAGAATAGCAAACAAAGCCCAAAGTAAGTAGAATGAAGGAAATAATGAAGATTAGATCAAAAATAAATGAAATAGTGTCTAGAAAAACAGTACAAAAGACAAAAGAAACCTAGAGTTGGTTCTGTGAAAGGATCAACAAAATTGACAGATCCTTAGCCAGACTTATAAGGGATAAAAGAGAGAAAACTCAAATAAATAAAATCCGAAATGAAAGAAGAGAAATAATCATAGACTTCACAGAAATACAATGGATCATTAAAAAATACTACGAGTAATTATATGCCAACAAATTGGACAATCTGGAAGAAATGGACATATTCTAAGAACATACAATCTCCAAGGCTGAGTCAAGAAAAAACAGAAAATCCAAACCAAGATACCACCAATGAAATAATCAGTAATCAAAAACTCCCAAAAAAACAAAAGCCGTGGACCAGATGGTTTCAGAGGCAAATTTACCAAACATTCAAAGAAGAATTATCACCTATTCTTCTCAAACTATTCCAAAAAATTCAAGAAGAGAGAAGCTCCCTAACTCCTTTATTAGGCCACCATTACCTTGATTCCAAAACCAGACAGATATTACAAAAAAGAAAACTATAGGCCAATATCTCTTATGAACATTGATGCAAAAATCCTCAACAAAATATTAGCAAACTGAATTCAGCAATACATTAAAAATATCATACACCATGATCAAGTTGGATTTATTCCTGGGATGCAAGGTTGGTACAATATCTGCAAATCAATAATGTGATACACCATTAACAAATAAAAGATAAAAACCATATGATCATATCAATAGATGCAGAAAAAGTGTGCAACAAATCCAGCATCCATTTATGATAAAAACTCTCAGCAAAGTGGGAATAGAGGGAACATACCTCAACATAATAAAGGCCATATATGACAAACCTACAGCTAACATCATACTCAATGGGAAAGGCTAAAAGCATTTTCCTTAAGATCAGGAACAAGACAAGGATGCACACTTTCACCACTCTTCACATATATTGGAAGTCTTAGCCACGCAATAAACAAGAAGAGAAATAAAAGGAATCCAAATTGGAAAGGAAGAAGTAAAACTCTTGTTATTTGCAGGTGACATAATACTATGTATAGAAAACCCTAAAGATTCCACCAAAAAACTGTTAGAACTGATCAATGAATTCAGTAAAGTAGCAGGTTACAAATAAATATTCAGAAGTCAGTGGCATTTTTATACACCAATGATGAACTTTCAGAAAAGTGAAATTAAGAAAACCCATTTACAATTGCATCAAAAACTATAAAATACCTGGGTTTCAGAAAATTATAAGTCATTGAATAAAGAAATTGAAGAAGATACAAATAAATGGAAACATATACACTGTTCATAAGTAGGAGAATCAACATCTTTAAAATGGCAATACTACCCAAAGTGATTATAGATTCAATGCAATCCCTATGAAAATACCAATGGCATTTTTCAGAGTGCTAGAACAAATAATCCCAAATTTATATGGAGCCATAAAAAACCTTGAATAGCCATGGCAATCTTGATAAAGAAGAACAAAGTTAGGGGTATCACACTACCTGATATCAAACTATACGACAAGCCTACAGTAATCAAAACAGTATGGTACTGGCATAAAAATAGATACATTGATCAATGGAATAGAAGAGAGAGCCCAGAAATAAATCCACGTCTATATGCTCACTTAATATTTGACAAAAGAGGCAAGAATATGCAGTGGGGTAAAGACAATCTCTTTAATAAGTGGTGTTGGAAAAATTGGACAGATACATGCAATAAAAAGAATCTGGACCACCTTCTTAGACCGTATACAATAGACTCAAAATGGATTAAAGGCTTAAATGTAAGACTGAAATCATAAAACTTCTACAAGAAAACATAAGCAGTAAAATCTCTGATATTACCAACAGGAATTTCTTTTCAGGTATGTCTGTCTCCTCGGGCAAGTGAAACAAAAGAAAAAATAAACAAATTGGATTACATCAAACTAAAATGATTTTGTACAACAAAGTAACCATCAAGAAAATAAACAAACAAAAAAAACACAACCGACTGTTTGGGAGAAGATATTTGCTAATGATACATCTGATAAGAGGTTAATATCCAAAATATATAAAGAACTGATACAACTCAATAACAAAAATAAACAAACAAACAATCCAATTAAAAAATGGGCAGAAGACCTGAACAGATACTTCTCCCAAGAGGAAATACAAATGGCTAACAGACATACAAAAAGATGCTCAAGGTCACTAATCATCAGAGAAATGCAAATTATAACCACGATGAGATATCACCTTGCACCTGTCAGAATGGCAATCAGCAATAAATCAAGAAAACAGCATGTGTTAACAAGGATATGGAGTATGTATATATACGTGTGTGTGTGTGTGTGGTGTGTGTGTGTGTGTGTGTGTGGCCTTTGCTGGAGCACTTTATAATTTTTGTATGGCTTCAGGTTACTGTCAAGCTTCCTTTCATTTCAACTGAAGGATTCCCTTCGGCATTTATTGTAGGGCATTTCTAGTTGTAATGAACTTCCTTGGGTTATATTTATCTGGGAAAGTCTTAATTTCTTCTTCAATTTTTAAGGAAAGATTCACTGGAGATAGTATTTTTGGTTGATAGGTGTTTTCTTTTAGCACTTTAAGTATACCGACCCACACCCTTCTGGCTGTAAGACTTCTGCTGATATTTCTACGGATAATCTTATAGAGGTTCCATTTTAAGTGATTAGTCACGTTTTTCCTTATTGCTTTCAAAATTCTGTCTTTGTCTTTGAATTTTTACAGTTGAATTATAATGTGTCTCAGTTGGTTATTTTGAGTTTATCCTAGTTGGAGTTCACTTGGCTTCTCTTATTCGTATATCCATTTATTTCCTGAGATTTGGAATAATTTTGACCAATTAACAAAAATAAACTCTCAGCCCTTTTTGCTCTTCTCCACCTGGGACTCATATAATATGTACATTGGTCAAGTCAATACTTCCTCATAAGTCTTTTAGGCTCTGTTCACTTTTATTCATTCTTTTTTTTTTCTTCGCTCTTCTGATTCAATGATTTAAATGACTTACCTTCACTGATTTTTTTTCTTCTACCTGATAAAATCAGCTGTCAAACCCCTCTAGTGATTTTTTTTCCTTTTAGGTATTATATTCTTCGGCTCTAAAATGTTGGTTTGGTTCCTTTTTATAATTTTTATTTGCTCATTGATATGCTCATTTTGTTGATGTCATTTTCCTGATTTTGTTTAATTGTCTGTGTTCTTTTTATATCTCATTGAATATCTTTAAAATAGTTGTTTTTTTACCAAGTAAGTCAGATGCCTGTGTTTCTCTAGGTCAATTTCTAGATTTATTTTGATCTTTTGAATGAGCCATCATTTTCTTTTTCTTTGAATACTTTATACATTTTGTTGAAATTTGAGCATTTGAAAACGCAACTACCTCTCCAAGTCTTCATGGACTGGATTTATGCAGCGAGAGATTTTCAATCACCTCAGCTTAAGGCTCAGTGTCTCTCAAAAAGTTTCTGATATGTGTCTTAACTGAGCATGTGCTTTTACTTTTATTCTAGTTCCCAGTGTACATGATGCTTTTATATGACTTAGTTTCCTTAAGAGATTCATCCTTGCTTCTTTTCAGAAGCCTAGCTTTTATATTCCTCTGTTTATAATATCTAGCTTGTGTGCATGCCTACAGTATGCAGACATCTTGCAGCTCTATTGCATTCACCACTACTCTCTGTGACCTCCAAACTGATATCCAAATCATGTTATAATACCCATTAGTACTCTCATTCAGGAGAGACAGAAGCCAATCTCCTGGACATTCCTGAAACAAGCCAGAATTTGCAAACAAGTTCTACATTTTTCCTTCCATTCCGAGGGAGGAATCGGAAATTGGGCAGTTTCTTCCTGACCATGTTATGTGCTGTGCCAAAAAGCTGGTGAGACAAGAATGAACAAAATGCCATGAAACCTATTACAATCTTAATTGTAGCTTTTTCTCATTTAGGTGTGTGCTTTATTGCTGGCACTGCTCAACTAGTTTCCTATTCTTCTATTATCTGTAAGAGATTGTGTAAAACCAATATTAATTGTCTAAATATTAGGTTATATTCTCATGTGAAGTCTTCTGGGCCTATAGTTTTTTCCAGGAGATTTTATAGTACAAATCATTTTCTTTAATAGTCATATCTTTTTCATCTTGGTGGAATACTGATATAGTGTAGTTTTTGAGGAATTGTTTCATTTCTTCTAAGCTGTGGATTTTATGAGTATTAAGTTCTTTGTAACGTTCTTGTTATCCTTTTAATGCTTTCAGGATCTATAGTGTTATCCTTTATCTCATTCTTGATATTGGTAAATCATAGCTTTCCTCTTTTCGTCTTTGTAAATTTTGTTAAAGTATTGTCAATTTGATTGATATTTTCAAAGAACCAGTTTTTCATACATTGATTTTTGTATAAATTTCATCTTTATTATATTATGGTTTTCTACTTTTATCTTTATTATTCCCTTCCTTCTGCTTGTTTTATGTTTACTTTATTCTTTGCTTTCTAGCTTCTCCAAATAGAATCTAAAATAAATGATTTTAGGCTTTTGATCTTTTGATGTAAGCATTTAGAGCAATAAATTTTCCTCTCATGACTGCTGTATCTATATCCCACACATGTTGATGTCTTGAAGTTTTATTTTCCTTCAGTTCCCTGTAATTTAAAATTTTCCTTTGAGACTTCTACTTTGACCAATGAATTATGTAGAAGTATGTTCTTTGATTTATAAGCATACGCATGTTTCTGTTCTTTTTGTTTTACTGATTACAAATTGGATTTCTCTATGGTTAGAGAATATACTTTCTATGATGTCAATTCTTTTAATGTTGTTGAGGATTGTCTCCAAAGTATGGGCTATCCTGTTGAATGTTCCATGGATGCTTGAAAAAAAAATGTTTTCTGCTGTTGTTAGGTATAGAGTGCTCTCTATGTACATCAAATCATTATGTTAGTTGATTGTATCATTCAGTTCTTTAATGCTCTTGAAGATGTTCTGTATCAAACTTTTATGAATTTCCAAGAGTGTTGTGTTGAAGTCCTCTAATATAATTTTGGATTTGCCTATTTCTCTTTTCATTTCTATCAGTTTTCCTTTATATATTTTGAAGCCTTGTTGTTGATATGTTCTCTTAAAGATCATAATTTTGCCCTAGTGTTGACAGTTTGTCATTATGTACTGTCCTGCTTTGTCTTCACACTTGAAAATTCACATTTGTTTTTCTCAACAGGCCCACATTTTTAACAGTTTCAATAATTGGTACATTTGAGATTTTAACAGCAAAAATCAATTTTTACACATGGCTTACTTTTTCTATGATCAAGTCGGTTTCTAACCATGGTTCTAGATCTCTGGGGGTGGGGACAGGCTTCTCTTTCCACTACTCCTCACTCCAGGAAAGCCCTCTTCTCCCAAACCATTTCCTCACTCCTCCCTTAGAAGAAAGACTGGGGTGATGGGCCAGATTCCTGAGCACTGTGAGCAGTGCCACTGTGCACTGTGAGGTGACACCCATGCATGTAGGACATGTCCATGCTCTTCTCTCTCATGATACTAAGCAGGAAGCTGAGCCAGTGCCTACCTGTGAAGGCTGGGAAATGCCACATTACTCTCTCTTTTGTTCTACTCACTGGGGATTTGGGGTCCAGCCATTCTTGCACATTAGAAGTCAGCTGTGGTAAGATGCAGAATTAGAGTCAAATGGATCCTGCTTCATTCTTGAGCCCATGCCTGTGCATCAACCCAGAAGGCTCTACACTGAGGAGTACTGGGAACTGGCCAGGTGAATGATGTTCTGCATCCTGTGTATATGTCCCCTTTACGGGAAGCTCTGAGAGAAGGCAAAGTGGCAGTGTAGGGTAGGAGGAGGGCACTGTTGTGTTCTCTGAACAAATAGTGGTCCTATACTATCGGATTCTCAGCAGGAACCTCACGTTCTACTGCAGATGGTAAACACAGCCACCCAAATGTCATACCCACATTGAAATGCCACATGTACCCATGCAAATAGACATGCCCTCAGGTATTGCCACGCTCTCATGCAAAGGTCAGCACTTGGTTGGTGGACTCTATGTGAAAAGATAAGGTGTGTTTTTGAGGTTCTTAGTTGTTTCAGCCATTTGCAATGTCATCCTTCCTTCTGTGTTCTCCTTTCTGCTTCTTCTCCATTCATTCCTTAGGGGATTCTATCCCACTTGGCCTGTTGGGCATCTGCTCTCAATTTTGGGTTCATATCAGGATGTCACCAGCGCCCTTCCGCTTCCTAAGATTCACGGTAATGCAAAAGCAGGTCCACTCACAATCTGAATGTGAGGATTGCTTGATAGGAGGACTGGTCAGGCCTCCTGAATTCTGGTTTTTAATCTGTTCTCACAATAAAAAGATTGCCTCATTTAGACAACACTTTATCTCTCAGTAATTTGACCTTGACATTTAGATTACCCAAACTGGCAAACATGTCCCAGGCCAACTTCCCGGTTTCTGCTGTTTCTCAGTTGTCTCAATTACAGTTAAAATTGGACACTTCGTTCATCTTCAGTAGTTACTCCCACATGCCCAACTAATTATTGTCTTTCCTTGTACACACTATTATTTTTATGCACCTCACATTTTATAATTGCTTTGAAATAGAAAAAAACATTGAGAAATGCCTTTCAGCTATCACTACGTTGTACATTTTCAATTTTGTCCTGCAGCATTGTTGTCACTTTTCAATATATACTTTCCCTTGCACAATAATCTCACACTTACAGGTTCATATTAACCATTAATATCAGCATAGTCAAAATGGGGTAGATAAATTTCTCTTTGGTGATCAGTTGCCAAATGTGTCTCCACAAGAGCAGGTGGAGACTGCTCTATAGTCTCTATAATCCATCTAAACTTCTTGTTTCACAACAGTTTATTCAGCATTGAAAAATCAATTCTCTGTCACCATAGGCTCTGTTAAAGTTGCGTTCCTTGCCACCCCAAAATAAATCCACTAGTGTGATCACATCCATATCACATGATGCCATTACTCAAATTGAGACCTAGTGGGATGGTCATACACTAAGTACTTCCTCATACATTTAAGGGAAGGGGGAAAAAGGTGTCATGACAAAGCTAAGATGGATACAATAAAGTGTTTCAAAATGGGAGGAACAGTTCCACTTCAGTTCATCTAAATAGTGAAAATCTTGGCTAAAAGACTTTATTATCCTATGTTAATAAAACTGGTGAATTATAACACATAAAACTTAAGAATATATAACACCATCTTACAGCTTTCCACCAAGATTATCTTAGTGTTTAATTATCACAGTCGATATTATTTATATGTACCAGAGAACTAGCATTTTCCTGTCTCTTGAATAAAGTTCCTTATTGAGTAGATTTATTTTTATTTAATGAAATAAAAATGTTGTTCTATTTTGCTAAGAGAAAGGATTAGATAACATCCCAGTGTCCCAGAAAGGGGAATGGATACTTCATCGTGAAAAATTCAAAATGTTCCCAAGAGAAACATTTTAACAATGACAAATGCAACAATTTATGTTGTTCATTAGGCGAGAGAGGAGGCATCCACCACTGTTGCTCATTCCATATAATGGCGGCTAGCATGCATTTTGCAAAAACACATCTTTGTTAAAATTCTTTCAACTATTCTATAGGTATAGGATAAAGATAAAACATCTTAGCTGTATGTTTTGACCAAACTGCCCTAGCAGCCCACTTCCCTCCCCATTCTCCAGAGGGTCACCACTCCCTCTTACTTAGCACCCAACAACACAGACCTCTGTCCTTTTCGAAGTCACTAATGCATTCCCTACTAAGGATCCTGGACCATGCCTTATTTTTGATGACTGTCTTAAATGAAGCTGCCACAGTTTTGTGCTTGCCTATGCTAAATTGTCAATGTTCCATGGTTATTCGCTTTGTAACCTGTGGGGAAGAAAGAAACTCTTTTTGGGTCAGGAAGAAAAGGGAGCCCTCTGACGAAGTAGTGCTGCTCTAGGCAGGGTTGGACACTAAGCAATAAAATTTGTCCTTACTTTGTTGTGTGGGTTCCCTATTTAGAAACATTTTATCTGTGACTTTCAAATATTCTCACTTTGGGGAATTCGATACATCGCTACACCACAATCATGGAAGACATCAGGAACTTTCCAAGCTAAAACCCTCCCTGTCTGATCCTTCTGACCTAATATAAATTTCTTCTGGCTTTGTTGTGTTTCTAATCTTTTGTATTTCTTGAGACATCTAAATCTTCTGTGAGAGGTGTTGGGGTGCAAAGAAGTAAACAAAAATAAGTCAAGGTACCAAGCAGGTGCCATCAATAGGAGTAATGGATGAGGTGTGAGTCCAATTCCCATCCCTTTCTATCTCCATGACCCCTGGCTCCTGTGTAATCTAAGCTACTTATTAATCTCATAATTGGGTGACAGGAGAGAGCACATGAAATGCTCACCAAGGTAGACTATATTCTGGGCTATAAAATATCCGTATACATTTCGAATATATATGTATATTCATATTCTCCTATAAATATCAAAAGTTTGAAATTTTACTGAGTATGTTGTCTGTCCACAACATAATTAATAGAAATCAACTATCATGAATCAACCTGGAAGACATCTAGAAATGTCTCCAAATATTTATAAATGAAATAACACACTCCTAAATAAACTATTAATTAGGGAAGAAATCACAAATGAAGTTAGAAGATATTTTAAATTGAGTATTATGTAATTACAACATATCAAAATGTGTGGGAAACAGCTAAAACCATGCATAAAAAGAAATTTATTGTTCTAAATGCTCATATTAGAAAAACAGATTCTTAAATATCAGTCACTTAAATTTCCATCTTTAAAGGCTGGGAAAAGATGAGCAAATTAAATCCAAAGTAAGTAGAAGGAGGTAAAATAATAAAAAGAATGTAAACCATTAAAATAGAAAACAGATTAAAAATAAAGGAAATTAATAAAGTCAAAAGTTTGTTCTTTGAAAATATTAATAAAATTTATAAATTCTCAGTGAGACAAACCAGAAATGAAGAAAAAGTCAAAATACCAATATCAGGAATAAAAGTATACATCACCACAGATTTTATAATATTGAAAGTTGAATATGTTCTCTGTCCATACAAAATTAAACTAGAAATCAATGTTATTAGTAACAACTAAGATTCCCTCTAAGAATGAGAAACATAGTTTCTTCTTCCAGTTGTATGTCTGATTAGCCTATGCATTAATTTGTCTGACCCCATATTACCTGAGTAGTTGGAAAGAGAGTTGAGAAAAAGATGGTTTGTGGGAATTGCCTGGTAGAGAGGGCTTAGGACTGCCATAGCCTCAATGAGTGAGAAAAGTTAAAATTGAGGACTATAGTGTTTCTAGTACTGCCACAATATGTGGGTGGGTAGCCAAGAGGCACATATACTAGAAGGATGCTATAGGAAAGCTATTAGTTGTAGGACAATGGGAGTAGTGACCAAAGTTTCCAAGAAAATTTGAATAACAGAGTAGTTGCACTAGAGTGAGACCCTCATCAATAAGGCATTGACATAATTACAACTCATTCTCATTAAGCTCTTGAAAGGAGTTACATGAATCATGAGTGGGACTGAAACACTTTGCCATTGAGTAAAGAGTTGTTTGTCCTTTTCTCTCTAACTTTTTTGTATCCTACCACATCATAGAGAAGAAGGTAAGTGACTTGAAAGGAGGATAATAAGGGAAGAGAATGTGCAATCCTTGACTTCTCCAACCCTCCTACACACTATATATGAAGCTGGAGTCACAGCCTGGTCTAACATGACCTGGGACAGCCAAAGAGATCTGAGATTTAAATTGAGTTCAAAAATTAAATTATAAAATAAATGGGACAATGTATTAAACATCAATATGAGATCACTCTATTAATATCAACAGCAAGTTATGGAATTTGCTAGTCTACACAAGTGTGAAAGGAATCTTTCCAACTTTGCTAGAGAGCAGTTACTGGAAAAAATAAAATCGTTTCATGATTGCACTTCAATGAGTTGAGAATCCTTAATATACAAACTTAGAATTGAGATATTACTCTATCTCAACCATTATTCTTCTTCCTGTACCCATCTTTTTGCTTATTCCTCAGTTTGTTCATTTCTCTTTCTCTTTTTTTGGTCCGCTTTCTCAATCTTTATTATCCATCCTAATCTCTTCTATCTCTTCATATATCCTTCCACTCGTTTTACTCTTAAAATTTTATTCCATTCTCCTTTTCCCTCTTCTTCCCAGCTTTATTCTGACTCCTTCTTGGGGTATATTGGATCTCTACTTAGACTTGACTACATACTTATCAACCAAGTTGTGTCACTTTTGTGAGTAATTGAGTGTGCCATTTATAACTTTGCAAAGGCAACAGGCATAAAGCAATACTACCTAGGAAAATTAAGATGTAGAATCCCACTATCTGTAACAAAGCCCCAATTTAGACAGGTCAAGGTAGTCAGTGAAAGCCATATGAGAAAATGGTTCTAAGTTGATTTATGTAGAATGCATAAGAGCTAGCTAGGTGAATAGTGAGAAGTGTTTCACTGACAAAACAAATGGAAACACAGAAGGTGGAGGAAAGAATGAAATTCAGAGTAACTGGAGAATGAAAAAAAGATGGGAAGGGTGGCATGGACTGAGGCTGCAGGCAAAGATAGCAATAAACCATATCAGAGAAAAAACTAAACAGAAGAGTTTCCAGAATGTCTCCATGGTGAGTGCTTAGATGAGGCTTTCTGGTTGGAATAAGGAGGTCATTTAGATTACTTGTCACCAAGCTGAATTTTTATAGCACACATAGGGATTTTTTTAGAATTGCACGTTATAGGACAATAAAAAATCGCAAATTGTATGGCCAGAGAAAACATGAATTTTTAGTGAAGGATATTATTAGTATTTGAATGAAGTGACTAGGAAATGATGATGAAGAAAAAGAAGAGGGAAGAAGGTTAAAACCCTGCCCAAGACACGGCTTGGCCAGGATAGGAAGTTGCAATGAGAAGACAATAGAAAATTTAAGCAGGACCGTTGCATACGATTTATATTTTTACAAGATTACTCTAATTACTGTGTGGATATCTGATTGTAGTAAGAAAAAAAAAATAATAAGCATGGAGGTCAATTGAAAGTCTCCTTCAGTACACCAGGTTAAATAGATAATACTGGCCCAGTTTAGGATGGTTGAAAGGGAGAGAAATTTGTATATTTGAAATAGAATTCTCAGGATTTGGTGATTATTTGAAAATAAGAAAGGAAATGAGGGAAAAGGAGTGGTGATAGAAGACATAAGTTTCTGGATTGAGAATCCAAGTGTATGCTAGTAATATTTACTGAGGTGAAAAAGTCAAGTAAAGGAATACATGATGATGGTAAAAAAAAAAGATATATTATTAGAGGTCAGTTCTGGACATGTTAAATTTGAAAATACCAAGAGATATCCAATTGGAGAAGTGAAATAGGCATTTGGATTATGGATCTAGAATTCATAGACCATGACAAGACTGGAGATACAGATATGGAAGCAGATAGCATATAAAATGGTGTTTCTGACCTCCTTTCTGAGTCTGATCATGTCCCACTGCAGACACTTTACAGAGGAAGTGCTGAGGAAAAACAAGCAGCTGACAGGGAAGGTTGCTATGCAACAGGTGAGGCAAGTCATCACCCACGCAGAATTGATGTTGGCCCTTGGGGACCAAATGCTGTGGAGACTGGCAGAGACATCCCTCCTTTGAGTCTTTCCAAGTCCCTGATAGTACAGGGGTGGGGAAAAAATGGGAGCCCCATCAACTGTTCTAATGGTCTGGATAGAGATCTTCCAGGCCTAAGAAGAGTGGATGGAATTGTCTATACTTAGTGACTCCCTTACTGGGGATTATGGAACTTTTTTCAGGGAGCAGCACTTCTGAAATCTGGCTGGACCCGACACTTGTGTCAGAAAATTGAGGATACTGGAAACCTCTACAACATAATAGAGTCTACAGGGTGGGAAGAGGGGAAGTGGGTTACATAGTGGTAATCCTGGATTCAGTGAACATGGTTTGAAGGTAAAACAAATTGTCATTAAGAAGGTAGCTAGGGTACAAGGAACGTACATCTCCAAACCATGTGGGTGCATTGTGGAGGCTAAGAAATTCTAGGTTTATGTTGGGCTTCTCTACAAATCCTATCCTCCTCCACCAGGCAGTGAGTGCCCAACAAGGCAGAACTAAATGGAATGTGCTTTTTAATCTCTGAACAGGGCTTGTGTACCTCAGAGGAAGACAAGGTACACACACACTTCTCTGCCTTCCTGTTTGTCTCATCCATTGTTCACAGACATGACAGGACACATAGAATTTGGTTACCATGGTAACTGAAGCTAAGTGGTGCATTAGATTGTGGGAGAAAAGCAGAGGTGGTTCTAATATAAAGGTCCTTTTAAGAGTAGATTTGAGTAAAGCGCTTACATTGAAAGAATTCACCATTTCCACAGGTACACTGATCCTTGTGATTATTATTACACACAAAATACTCAAGTGCATGTATGCACACACACACACACACATACATACATACACACACTTCATTCTCTACATTATGCTAGTTGGCCCATAGGATTCTTGTGGGGCAGGCTGTGCTATGACCATTTCAACGTATATCATCACCCTCTCATCTTTCCATTTTTCTTCATCCCTCCCTAACTTTTACCTGCACTGTCTTTCAGTTTCTCCTCTCTCTGTCTTTCCCTATCCCTTACCTCCTCTCTCCCTCTTAGTCTTTCATTCTGCTCCTCCATTGTTCTGCCCTCTTTTTTCTCATCTTTCTCTTTATACTTTGTTCTTGCTCTCACCATCCCTTCCCTGTTCCTACCCAGCTAATTAATGGAGTGAATAAGAATTAATTCATTTAATTATGATGGGCTATGCATATCAAGATTTCAGCCTCATAAGTCAGTGCAATCAGAAAATTAATCTCAGACATTACTGCTTCATTACAAATTATGATAAGTGATGTGAAATTAAATGGCATGGAGCTATGACTGTAAAAAATATGAGAACTAATTTCCATGCTGGGTGCAGTGAAGGAAGTGTCTTTGGCATTTGGTTTTCTGCCATGCAGCATCCTCTCGTTGCCTCTTGAAGTAACTGCCTTTCTTTTTTTTTGGGAGAAACCACCCTCTTCCATTTTTGAAGCCTGATGGTACTATCATCTTATGGTGTTCTGCCTTCCACTGGCCAAGGTGTGAACATGAAGTCCAATCAGATGCCCACACCATGTGATCCAACTAACAGACCATAATGGGGTAGGGAGCTGTTTCCTCTTGTCAGTAGACCCTTGTTCCTGCTACCAACTTCCCAGGGGCACTTTTCATGACCTTCATCTATTCTTTTTCTCATTCTGCTCTTTCTGCTTTCCTGTCTTCTTCCTCTTAACTCCTGGGTAAATCCTTTTTTATTAGAGGCCTAATCCCACAAGGACAAAAAGGATGGGTGAGGAAACAATATAATGAAGTGTTACAAGATAGATCTAAGAGTGCTTAATTCTATCCAGCACTTAGGAAAGCCCCAAAGCAAATGTCTTTAATGCCCCCTCACCAGACCTTCAAATTGTCTGCGAGCATGGTAGTAGCATGTACCCCAACAAGTTAGGGGTAATGGTGGGGTTGCAAATTCCATGATAGCTCTAGGGTTAAGAAACAATTAGACAACCAGAATGCTTCTCACATCCCAGTACCTGGGCAAATTGCTTTCTCCAAACATTTGGGGGTGTGAGGAGAAACTTACTCTCTGAAGGGGATGAGCCAACAGATTTCTGGACTTTGGAACCTCAGGTATCCAAAGTCCATCTACCTCAAAATTCAATCCTTAGTCTCATTGTCAACTTGAAGCACAAGCTGCTGGCATCTTGCCTTTTCCCATAGATGCCAGAGATTCTCCTCTGGGTAATCTAATGATCATGAAATGAGAGATTAATAATTTTAGCAGGCAAAAGAATCCCAATGTTTCAATATTAGTCAGTTCAAAATATTTCTTAATTTCAATGAGATTTCTTCTTAGAGCCATGGGTTACTTAGGAGGTGGTCTTCATTCACAAACATATGAGAGATACTCTAATGGTCTCTATTATTAATTTATAGCTTAAACATACACATCACCTAGGAATGTTTTATGTATACTCCTGGGAGCCTATTTATTAAAATTCTTTATGTAACTTTTAGGTGAGATAACACAAAAATGGAATTGCATTAAACAAAAATGTACCACTCAGTAAATTATTACATCACAACATCAGTGTAATTGCAATACAGGTCAAGTGATTGGGCATTACCAACCACCCAAAAGCACTCTCATACCTTTACTGGGTTACCAGCATCTGCAAAATCAGCAAATCTAACCAGTGTTTTGACTTTTAACACTTTAATTGAATGTTTCTGGTTTCTGAACTTCATTATATAATTGATAGAATAGTTACAGTACATATATTTATAATCTTGTTTTCTTTTGGAAACACTGTATTTTTATTTATTATAATTCATTTAGGTTATAGTTTGTTATCTATACTTCATTGGCATTTATTACTGAGCACTATTACAACATGTGTGAATATATCATAATTTATTATACATTCTAATCCAAATGGACATTTCCATAGTTTCCTGTCCAGGAGTACTAAAATTGCTAGTGTGGAGAATATTCATATACATGTCCTTTGGTTCACAAGAGTGTGTATTTAAGGCTGTACTGGTTGGATGACTTTTATTAATTTTATTATTAAGTAAAGTCCATAGTTTGCATTCAGGACCACT